>PVJA010013272.1:0-49964 GCA_004027025.1 Myocastor coypus | reverse complement strand
GGTCGCAGGCTCAGCTCCCAGCGGTGGGGTTTGGGCTGGGCTGGGACAGGAAGTTAGTCTCGGGAACGCAGAGGCGGGGCAGAGGGGCGCAGGGGCTTACCCGCAGCGGGTGCGCTATTTTTTATTTATTTATTTATTTATTTTTTGTGGGACCAGGGTTCAAACTCACAACCTTGCACTTGCCCAGCAGGCACTTGTGCCTCGGAGCTATCTCCCCAGCCCCTGTGCTTTGAATTTATGAAAGTTGTATTTCCTTTTGAATAATAGCAGTGAACTTTCAGCTACTAAATATCATTTAATTTGAATTCCTTCGTATTTTTCCAAGCCATTTTCCTAATGAACATTTTAAATTCTTTCCAAGGTTTTGCTTCCAAAGAATACTATATGGATCTCGTCTGGTAGCACGGCACCGGGACCAAGCCCAACCCCTGGCCTCACCCAGTCAGTCCACCCGGATCCCCGCGCCATCTCGTCTGGTAGCTCCATGGGGGGACCAAGCCCAGCCCCTGGACTTGACATGTCACCCCGAACTCTAGCCTGGGCTCAACCGCCATCCTGACTGGGACAACCAGCAGATTTCTCTCTGGTCCATTTGTGGACTGATCAACAACCTGAGCTCAGATTCCACCCATCTTCCAGACCAGGGCTCACATTGGCCAGGAAAGAACTCTCTCAGCCTGACTACATCCCCCCAACTGGGCAACTGTCCAAAGCTGACTACACCCATATTTCCCACACAACCACCCAGTATACCCACACTGCTGACCACCGTCCCAATACACGAGGCCTCATAATAGCTAGCTGAATGAGCTACCAGTGGCAGCCAGACACCTCTGGAGAGGAACAAGCTTGGTGAATCCAGACCCAAATTTCCATAGGTGCTAACTGTATAAGTTCACCAAGGTGTAGAAATCACTGCTATAAAAAATGATAAAGAGAAGCAACAAGATCCAATCCCAGATCTGAGTCCACACAAAACAAATACAGGAAACACTACCATGGAAGTAAATGGGAATCATGTAGAGGGAATCTCTGAATCAGTAGCAGCTGAGATTGAAAGGCAAGGGCAGAAATGTATAAAGCAACTTAGATCTGAGATAACATGTGAAGTAAAAAAAAGACATTTATGAAAAAAATAGACACTGAAGTGGAAAAACAACTGCAGAAACATATAGAAGAAACAAGAGCAGAAATAACCTCTGAAGTTAAAAAAGACCTCTCTAAATCAATAGCATCTAAAGTAGGGGAACAACTACAGAAAAGTACAGAGGAGAAAAGAGCAGAAATAATGTGTGAACTAGAGAGAGAAAGGATAACAATAATGAGAGACTTCAGAACTGTTAAAGAATACATGGAAGAAATTAGAGGAGAATAGAAAAACGTCCTGAATGAACAATATATGAAAGAAATAAACCACATGAAACAGTTTCAAAGAGATATACAACAAAATAAAATCTCAATCACAAGCTGGCAAAACCATATGAACTAAAGTGAAGATACAATCTCAGATCTTGAAGACACGGTCACAGCTAGTGAAAAGATAAGAAAGGAACTCTTAAAAACAATGAGGATGCAGGAAAAATAATTCAACATCTGCAAGATGATGCAAAAATGAACAACGTGAGATTAATAGGAATCAACGAAAAAGACGGACTCAATACAAAGGATATAAAAAGAATATGGGCAGAAGTAATAGTAGAAAACTTAGCTAATATGAAAAAAACAATTAGACATACATTAAGTAAAGCATACTGAACCCCAAATAACATCAACCTGATTAAAAACACATCCAGACATGTAATAATCAAGATTTCAGAAATTCAGAAGAATAGTATATGAAAAGCTGCTAGAGAAAAGAAACCGATCACATTTAAAGGAAAGCCAAGTAGAATAACAGCTGATTTCTCTACACAAACTATGAAATCAAGAAGAGAATGGAGCAGAGTGCTTCAAGTTCTCCATGAAAACACATTTCAGCCCAGACTTCTATACCCTGCAACGTTCACTTTCAAGTATGAAGGAGAAGTGAAATACTTTGATGACGAGGAGAAACCAAAGAATTTCATGACGTCAAGACCAACCCTACATAGCATACTAAAAAATATTTTAGAGTGGAACCAAAATGACTCAAACTCAAGAAAGAGAACAGAAAGATCCAACCAAATAAGCTGCTAAATTAAAACAGGAAAAAAGAGGTAAACAATAGTAAGTAAACATCATGGCAAACATAAGTCAACATATTTCAATTACAACCATCAATGTAAATGGACTCAATTCTCCAATTAAAAGAAATTGACTGGCAGAATGTATAAGGAAGCAAAATCCAACAATATGCTGTATACAAGAGACACACTTAACTGATAAGTTCATAGATTAAAATTGAAAGGATGGAAAACAATACTATATGCTCCAGCACCTCAAAAAAAAAAGTAGAGGTAGCAATCCTGTTTGCAGACAGTCTAAACTTCAAACCAAGACTGATAAAACAAAACAAAGAAAGCCATTACATATTGGTCAGGGGAAAACGTCAAGATGAAGAGGTGACACTCATAAATATGTATGCACCCAACACAGGAGCAGCAAGTTATATAAGAAAAACCTTAATGGACATGAAAAATCTAATATCCAATACCACAGCCTTAACAGGAAACCTCAACACCCCCTTATCCGAAAAAGATAGGTCAAGCAAACAAAAACTTAGGAAAGATGTAGAAGACCTGAACTAGAACTTGAAACAATTGGACTTAGTGGACATATACAGAGTGTTCCACCCAACTACTTCAGAATACAGATTTTTTCAGCTGCCCATGGGACGTTTTCTAAAATAAACCACAAATTAGTACATAGGTCATGCTTAAGTATGTGCAAGAAAACAGAAATTATCCCATGCATATTATTTGCCAACAGTGCAACGAAATTGGAAATAAATGAAAACAGAAACCACAAAAAACCCAGAAATACATGGAAATTAAACAACACTCTTCTCAACAAACAGTGGGTTACAGATGAAATTAAACAATATCTTGAGTTGAATGAAATTTTAAACACAACCTACCGGAATTTTGGGGATGCAATGAAAGCAGTTCTTTGAGGGAAATTTATAGCTCTAAACTCACACATTAAGAAAACAGAACAGGAATAAATAAATACTCTCTTGGAGCACCTCAATAGAGTAAAAATAGAAAAGCAAACGAAATAGAAGGCCAAAAGATGGGAGGAAATTATAAAGATTAGACCAGAAATTAATTTAATTGATAATAAGAAAACAATATAAAGAATTAATGAATCGAAAAGCTGGTTCTTTGAAAGATTAAATAAAATTGATAAGCCCCTAGTTACCTCATCAAGAAGAGGAATGAAAAGACTCAATTTCAAGCAATAAGGAATAAAAAGGGTGAAATTACAACAGACTCAGAAGAGATTCAGAGGATAATAAATAACTGCTTTGAGAATCTTTACTCACACAAAATTGAAGACACAGATGAAATGGACAGATTCCTAGAAAAGTACAAACTACCCAAACTCAATCAAGAAGATATAACAACTCTAAATAACCCAATAACAGCCAAGGAAGTAGGAAATGCAATAAAAAAGCCTAATGACAAAGAAAAGTCCAGGAAGTAATGGATTCAAAGCTGAATTCTACAAGAAATTTATAGAAGACTTAATCACTACACTCCTCCCACTCTTCAATGAAATATAAAAGGAAGCAATCCTTCCAAAATCATTCCTAGAGGTAAGTATTACACTAATACCAAAACCAGAGAGAGATGCAACTAAAAAAGAAAAATACAGGCCAGTTTCGCTGAAGAACATAGATGCCAAAATTCTCAATAAAATCCTCGCCTATAGAATACAACTAATCATCAAGAAGATCATACACCATGACCAGGTAGGATTCATCCCAGGGATGCAAGGATGCTTCAATATATGCAAATCTATAAATGCAATACACTATAACAATAGAGCCAAAGCCAAAAATCACATGATCTTCTCAATTGATGCCAAAAGGCCTTTGACAAAGCCTAACACTCATTCATGTTCAAAGTCCTACAGAAAACTGGAATAGAGGACTTGCACCACAGCCTGACAAAAGCTATCTACAATAATCCAACAGCTAACATAATTCTAAATGGGGAAAAACTGAAGCCTTTTAGTCTCAAGTATGGCACAAGACAAGGATGTCCTCTATCACCACTCCTATTCAATATAGTTCTGGAATCATTAGGTACAGCCACTATACAAGAAAGAGAAATAAAAGGAATAAGAATAGGTAAAAAAGAAGTAAAACTATCACTATTTCAAGATGGCATGATAATCTACTTGTAAGACCCAAAGAACTCCACTAAGAAGTTACTAGAACTAATACACAAACTCAGTAGCATAGCATGTTATAAAATCAACACACAAAAGTCAGTGGCATTCCTCTGCACAGATAACAAACCCACTGAGAGAGAAATTAGAGAAGTAGTACCTTTTATGACATCACTGAAAAAAATGAAATATTTAGGGATTAACCTAACTAAAGAAATAAAAGACCTGTTCAATGAAAACTAAATTATTCTGACAAAAAGAGATCCTAGAGGATTTCCGAAAATCGAAAGATATTCCCTGCTCATGGATAGGATGAACGAACACCATTAAAATGGCCATACTCACTAAATTATTATACAGATTTCATGCAATTCCTATCCAAATACCATCAACATGCCTCACAGTCCTGGAGAAATAATTCCTAACACTTATTTGGAAACCAAAAAGACCAAGAATTGCAAAGACAATTGTGGGCAACAAAAGTAGGGAAGGAGGCATTAAAATTCCTGATCTAAAGTTACAGTACAAAGATACGGTAGTAAAATCAGCCTGATGTTGGCAAAAGAATAGACCTGAGGATCAATGGAATAGATCAGAAAACGCAGAAGGAAATACAAACACACTCTGCCAGCTCATTTTTCACAACGGGGCCAAACACGTTTACTGGAAGAAAGACAGCCTCTTTGACAAATGGTGCTCGAAAAACTGACTCTATGCATGCCAAAAACTAGAACTTGACTGTAGTCTATCACCATGCACTAACGTCGAAAAGGATTAAAAATCTAAATATTAAAGGAGAAACATTGAATCTCCTGGAAGACAAAAATTGGGAGGAAATCTTGAAAACATCGGAGTAGGCAAAAGGTTTTGGACAGAAATCAAATTTCACGTTTAACACTTGAAAGCATCAACCAATGGTACCTCCTCTGGCTAAGAAGTTTCTGGACATCAAGGGAAATGACCAACAGAGTGAAAAGACAACCCACAAATTTCGAAAATAGTATAATTAATAAGTATTCAGACAAAGCTCTTCTATCTGGAATCTACCAAGAACTAAAACCCTCAGGGTTCCAAAATTCAAAGATGCAATGCAGAAATGGGCATCTGAGATGAACACACACTTCTCAGAGAAAGAAATTCAGCAAGCCCACAAATACATGAAGAAATGTTCCACATCACTAGCTATTCGTGAAATGCAAGTCAAAACAACACTTAGATACCATCTCACCCCAGAAAGAATGGCTATCATAAAGAAATCAACCAGCAACAAATGCGGGAGAGGCTGTGGGGAAAAAGGAACCCTTCTCCACTGCTGGTGGGAATGCAAATTGGTACAACCATTATGGAAAGCAGTGTGGAGGATCCTTACAAAACTAGAATTGGAAGTTCCATTCAATCCAGCTATCCCTCTACTGGGAATTTTCCCAGAAGAACTGAAAACATCATACCATAGCTATATCTGTGCACCTATGTTTATAGCAGCCCAAATTATAATAGCCAAATCTTGGAAATACCCAAAATGACCATCATTTGAAGAATGGTGGAAAAAAATGTGGTATTTTTATACAATGGAATATTACTCAGTTATAAAAAAATAGGTTTGAAGATTTCATATATAAATGGATGTATATTGAACATACACTCACCAGTTAAATAAACCAGACCTACATGTGTAAATATCATATATTCTCCCTAATATAAGAACTTTAAAGAAGAAAATAAAAAATGGGGGATAACACAGCTGAATGTGTTATGCATTAAACAATGAAGTGCCTGGAAACAGATAAAAGAGGAAACATATCAGGAGCAAAACCCTGCCATTAGGTACACAGGATGAATAAGATATTCGTCCTAAGAACCTGCAAAAGGTTCATCACACTGATCACAGCACCATATAACACTAAATCTATGCTTGGAACGCATGTCAGTTTCGTCTTTTTGATGTGTACTCCTCCCAATATAAACTCAGTTACTGTTGTACTCTCCCTCTCAAGAGTATTAGCTGAAAGTAAGAGACTGAGCCAAATAGCATAGGCTTCACAAGCTACACTTTGTGTTTCCTTGAATTTCCATATATCTGTGTCAAAATTGTATAACTGCTTATATCACATTGTATGGAACGTTACTAGAATATCAATAGTGGTCAGAAAATATCAATTTCAAGCTAAGTCAAAGATGTTTGATTTTCAGAAAGCTAGCGATGATAATCTCAATTACCTATGTTATAGAGTAATAGTACCACAAAGCTTTTCTGCTGGAGGTTTTAGAATGTAAGTTAACAGACCAAAAATTGGAGAAAAAGAAAGGGTTATGAGGATAGCCAATATTTTGGCCTTAGCCCTTCAAGGTCAGTAAGCGTGCAGGAAATAAGAGAACCTGTGCTGTAATATCCTATAACTCAGAGGTGTCTCAAATTTTCTGGTCAAGGAGATTATGGGGCCTCAGAGGAAAGGGATGAATAAACTATAGTGCGTCTAAGGAGAGTCACCCAGAGAAAATATTCTCTCAAGCTTTCACAGAAAGCAAACTGGCCAAGCAATGGCCGTGACTCATCCTGAAGGCTGACACTGACAACACTTCTACAAAGCACTGTATATGGTTCCAAAGTTAATTCTGAGGGGTTTTGACCTTGCAAGATACAAAAGATGAATGTTTTGTTATACAGGTCTTGCTTTCACTCGCCCTTGATCATCCAGCAAAAAAAGTTTAATTAAGAGGCATGAAACACAGAGCTAGATTGATGAGATGAGCTGTAGGAGGCTTGGATCAATGGCCTCCAATGTTGCGAATTTAACTGGTGGCCCACTGCAACTGTGAAACATTGGACTGTGTATACATCTGCTTCCGCTTAATTCAAGGAGAAGAGTTTTCTTCTTTTCTTAGCAACATCAATAGGAAGGTGGGTCATGCCCACACACTGTGCTCTGTACAAGTATTGTGAGGACAATGTACAATGTTTTGACTGTCAAAGAAACAAAGAGAAAAAAATTAATGTTATGTTAAATTGTTAATGTTTAACTGTTTGATCAATCTTATACACTGATATCTATTAGTCTAAACTGATCTGATGATGAAAATATGTAATATAACCATTGTTAAATTAAAAAAATAAATTAAAAAAACAAAGAACATTATATGCATAGTGAGACCCTGCACACACACACACACACACACACACACACACACACACACACAGCACACTGTAGTGAGCCACCCTTACACAGACATGTTAATATTTTCTTACGTTTATTTGGAATCCCTGCCTTCTAAATAATATGCATAATTACACCACTAGATAATTCCAAAATATTTTCATAAGTATAAGCAAACACAGCAGCACATGAATGGTCCTACACTTCTATCAGCTCAATATCTGGGGTTCTAAATTTGCCAGTCTGAGGGATATAATGTCGTTATTATCTAGTAAAATGCACCTCGTTGAGTATTAAAGAATTAAGATTTTATGGTGTATTTATTAGTCACTTGGTTTTCACATTTGGAAAGTTATCTTTTAACATGTCTTAGCCAGGCGTAGTGGTGCACGCCTGTAATCCCAGTACTTGGGAGGCTGAGGCAAGAGGATTGGTGTGAGTTCGAGACCAGCCTGGGCTACAAAAGTGAGCCCAAGGACAGCCTAAACTGCATAGTGAGTCCATGCCTCAAAAAGACAAAAATAAAAGCAAAAACATGCCTTGTCCATGTTTTCAGTGGGGTTTCTACCTTTGTTCTATTATGGTTGCATGTGCCTTCCATTCTGCTCACTACCTGAACTTTTGTATGGTAGATGTTTGGTTTATTTGAACCAAAACCTTTTTTTTCAGAAGGTAAGGAAGTACATGTAGTCACACTCCTCAGTTACTTTTTATTCATTATGCTTATTTCATACCGTTTTAAATGTTTTCCCACAATATTAAAGTCACAGATGTATCATTTTATAATTCTTCACTAGATTTAGAATTTTGTCTTTTTCATAGGCTTTACAGTCTGTAAAAATGTTTCATAAATTTGGAGGCCAACCTCTAATCTTTACAATATAAAATACAGGATTTAAAAACTCATTTACTAAATAATTCAGTTGACTCAGTGATTTACTATGTCACTTCTCTTATTTTGGGGCGTGCAATTTTATGAGAAAATAACAAAACATTGTATTATTTTAACTGTATAAAAATTCTTAATATATATCAGAGTAAACATGTCACTCCACATTCAGACATTGATTTGGTAAGCTTCTTATAGAATTTTATTATCCCATAAAAATTTTACATCAGATGATCAGCTTTCTAACAAAACATTTCAGTGATTGTATTGGAATTCAATGAAGTTTATGAGTTAATATGTACTGAGATGGCCCAGCATGATGGCACAGTGGTCTAAAGCACCTGCTTAGGAAAGCTTAGGTGGCTGAAGGAACTGCGGTTTGATCCCCGGCACCACATGCTGCGCCAGCCCTGCCCTCAGGGCAGGCTGAGCTGGCCATGAAAAATAAATAAACAAACAAAAGTTCTGAAACAAGAAAATAAATAACAAATAATAAAAATATGTACCGAGAATCAACACTTTTATAATGCCATATCATCACAATTATGAGTATAGTGAATATTTAAAAACTTTCTTTAGAGCAAATATATCAAATTACTAATAATTTTAAAGACGTCTGATTATTGTGGCAGCAATAGCTTTAAGAAGAAATGTTAAGACTGGGAGAACTTTGAGGAGATTACTGCTATAGTGTTATAAAGCAATGTTGACTAGTGCCTTAGGTTCATGTTGTAGCAGTTAGAATGGAATGAAAAGGACATACTAAAGATATTTTGCTGGTATGTATATAACTGTACAACATTTCAGAAATCAATATGGGTGAATGCTGTTAATGGAGAACTTCACAACTGTGTGCTTTCGGCAACTTGGCAAATGGTGTTGGTATTACTGAGTAGCAGCAATTTTTTAGTGGTCAGAGTTTATAGTAAAAAATATCAGAAGTGTCAGTGAAACAGGATTTTAAGTCACAAGCAACAACTTTTTGTACATCAGCTAATGGAAAGTATATCAGAGTTCAGAGTCATAAAATCTTGGAAATTTATCAAAGTTAAAACTATACAGTCGTTTTATTATTGCTATTGTTTTTTAAAATAAAATTGTTCACTTTTGACCTTCAATTTCTACAAATAAAATTCTGGAATTTTTATGAACAAAGGATAAGAAATTTCTATTGAAATCTCAGGTATGGGGAGCTGGGGAGATGGCTCCGAGGCACAAGTGCCTGCTGGGCAAGTACAAGGTCGTGAGTTTGAACCCCGGTCCCACCAAAAAAAAAAAAAAAAAATCTGAAAAGAAATCTCAGGTATGCCTCTTTCTAATTTCTCGAACTGGGGAAAATTACTTAACCTTTCTTAGCGTTTTACCTCTCAAATATCACTGTGACAGTATATATTCTGTTGAACATTTGTAAAAAGTAGTACATAGCAGGTTTTGGAAATAAACCTATAATCTCAGTCAATCTAGTCTCTTATCATTTGGCTTCCATAGATGATATCTAACAAATAACATACGGGAATATTGTAACTTATTTTTCCCAAGTAATAAACATTTATCTCTTGATCCTGGACTTCATGTCAGCTGATATACTTCATTGTTTAATATTGAAATACTTAAATAACTTTCATGTTCTTCCAAATTGAGCCACTATCAACTTACTGGAAAAAAGTATTTTCTGCACAGAAACATTGTCTTATATACTTTTCTTTTTGCCATATTTTCATATAGCTGAGATTTCATCATACATAGAATTTTAAGAAAAATAAATATCTACTTTCAAGATGTAAAATATGCAACCTTGAAATTTGTGTGAAAAGACTTTACTGTTTCAAGAACTTCTGATGGGAAATGCTGTGACAAAAAAATGGTGAAAAAATAATGCCCAGGAAAATGATGATCTGAACTTGTGCAGGAGCCTGAGATATAGCTCAGGGGCTTAAGCAACTACCTTGCATGCTCGAAGTCCTTCGTTTGATCCCTAGTACCACAAAATACATATACATGCACACAATGAACTTCTACAAAAAATGAGAGTGCTTTTAGTTTACATATATACTTATTGTGATAGATTTTATCACATCATATTAGTTTTAAGTCATGCTGTGATGTCAGCTGTGATAAGTAGACATCAATATTGTTCCATTACAAGTTTAAAAAAGGGATGACCAATATTTTGGGTAATAATTGTCAACAAATTGTGTGTGAAGATAAATCCTTGACAATTTACTGTGATTAAAGAAGGTTTTGGAGATGAGAAATGCAAGAAATATTTTGTTTTGTAAAAGTAATGAATTCTGAGAAGTTTTAGAAAATTAGGAAGTAGAGATATGCACAAATAAAAGTAATAAAGACCACCAATATTCAATAGCTATATAGGTTACATTTTCTTTTTTTGTGTGCGTGCATAGGGTCTTGCTACACAGCTTGGACTCATAGTAAACTTCCTATTTTCAGCCTCCCTGGTGCTGGTATTACACGTGTTTCCTACCACACCTGGACTATTTTCATTTTAACTATGATTTGTTTTATATGATTAATGTAATAGCTACATTTCTATATCATGTTATTGAATCTTTGAAGTTCTATAAATATATGCACATTATTGAAATGTTTTTATACATCTAATGGTATTGGCAATTAAGTTGTTCTTATTTGAATTTATTTTGGTGGTGGGACTGAACTCAGGAATTAGATCTAAGCAACAACCTCAGCCCCTTACCCTCCTTGATTTTTTTAATAAGTTGAGAATTTGTCTTATTCAGTTGCTAAATTGTCCAGACTACAATTATACTTGAGATCCCCCACCTTGGCATCACCATGATTGGCTACATCTATTTTAGTCTGTCGAACAAATAATAAATTTGTGAGCATCAGAGTCATTGCTGATATGCATAATATTATGTTACTTTCCTTTGCTGTATGAGGGATTGAACTCAGGACCCTGTGCTTTCCAGGCAGGCATTTATTTTACTGAGCTATATCCCTGGCTCCAAGTTACTGCTTGTTGTTGTTCAGTAACTCTCATTTTTTCCTTCTGAGAATTACTTCTGTCCCTCTTCAGTCACATAACTACTGAGATTCTGTCACGAATTAACAACCTGCTCATTTTGAAAGCTAAATTTAGTTAAGTCTGTGAAACTTAATACAAAAAATCATTTTAAACAAGATATTCACTTCTTTCTGGAGAGTTCATGATTTACATTTTTAATTAATTGCCTAGACTAAAGTATCTTAAATGAATCCCTGAATTTTGTTTTGTACACTGCAAAGTCTCTAAATTAGAGGATTTAACAATTGAAATATTTAAAGGAACTGAAGATAGTTCTAATGAGACCTTGAATCTTATCTTATTTCTGAAGATAATTTTAAGAGAGATGTCTTAGAAGTTACAATCATGTGAACAACAGTGTATCATTCTTGTTGTCCTGGGCATTGAGCCAAGTCGTTTTGCACTGAAATACACATTTTCATACCTTGTTTTTCATTTTGAGCCAGGGTCTTGCTAAATTGACCAGGATAGCCTTGAATTTGTGAGCCTCCTGTCTTTGCTTCCCAGAGGGTTAGGATTAGAGGCATGCACCAAAACACCTGGCTCACCTGGCTTCTTGTTATGAAAGAAACCTTTAATTTTGAAAATTTCTGTGTAGAAAAGAACACATAATAAGAGGAATGCTCAGGAAGAGTAAAAAGCCAATGTTTGATATGTTTTCTAATTTCACCTGAAACTAAACAATATGAATACATTTTGAAGAACATTGATTATATACATGTGTAGAGAATGATGTGAAAATAATTAGGATGTCTACATTGTCCAAGTCCATACCAATTAAGAAATTTTCCATGACAGAATCATGGCTAATGTTACTATAAAGAATTTTCATATAGTATAATGTGACAGTAATGGCAATTTTCACTAAATTGTGCTTAATGAGGTTAAATACCCTGTGAATCTTCTTGTGTAACAAATTTAGCACTATTTTTAGTCTTGTGATTTCTTTAGCATGATGATACTCTGACCCATAAAATGTCTTCTTTGAAATGCTCCTGACCCAAACTGTTGACTCAGATTAATCACTCATTTGTTTTTCAGAAATATTGGTTTTTATGTTTTTCATTTTATTTTATTTTATATTTTTTATAGCTGGCTTAGCCTGGCATGGGGGTGGGTTTGGCACAGCATGTGGTGGTGGGGTCAAACCGTGTTCCCTGAGGTTGCCTAATCTTGCCTATGCAGGAGCTTTAGATTGCTGAGTCATCCCAGCAATTTTGGAGCTGGCCCCAAAATTGGATGTTATGACTTCTACAATACTAAAATCCATCTCCAAATGATGAAGTTTGGTAAATTTAAAGATATATAAATAATGCTAAGACATGTAAAAGAATAAAAAATCTTTGCATGTTTTTGAGTGGAAATTGCTATGATAATAAATATGTTACTTTTGATAATGATTATCTCAAGTTAATCGCATTTCTATAGATACATGTGGAGAAAATGTATTGTTTTGCTTTTAGTCATATTTCTTTTAGCAGTATAACATGCCTTTCTGATGTTCACTTTGAAATTTGTGCTAAATCCTAACTACAAGAAAAACCTGTAGCAATTAGCACACACTTTTACTTATAAAATCTCCTTGAAAAATATTCTTAACGTCTCTAGTTTGATCTGTCCTTCCGCATTCATAACATTCTTCATTCTTATGATGTCATCTAGAAATCAAGCAAAAACAAATGCTGGTGAAGCCACAGGGGTGAGGAAAAAGAAACACTTCTACACTGAATATAGGCGTGTAAACTAGTGCAATCATTGTGGATACTAGTTTGAAGACTCATCAAAAATCTATACATTGAATTTTCATCTAAATGAGATGTTCATTTTCTAGGTGTATTTCTGCAAGAGATAAAGACATCATTTTACAGTGATATGTGCTCACTAATTTTATTACAACACAATTTTTGTTGCTAAATGTTGGAAGAGGATTATTTATACATGAACAGAAAAATGGATAAATAAATGTGATATTTAAACACAACAGAGTACTACAAAGGTGATACAAAAGATAAATCTGAGTGATTTGTAGGAAAATAAATGAACCTTGAGACCATAATATTAAGTGAAATAAATTAGATACACTAGTTAAAACATCATGTGCTTTCTCTGACATGAGAAACCCAAAGTAAAAACAAGGAGCAAAATAAAAGACAAATAATTGGAAGTGAGGAGATAGAACATTTTGAAATGTGAAAGAGATTAACAAATGTAAATTGTAAGTCAAAGAAGGAGGTTGCAGAAAAGAAATTAAGATTGAAAAATAGGAATTATTTTTCAATTCTTCTCCATAGCATGAAGACCTTTACTTTAACTAGGCGAACCTAAACTACCTCTCTCTGTCTATCTATGTTTCACCAAAATGTATCTTGATAGCAATGACTAATTCTATTATCAAATAGATCTTTAAAGAAACGTAAAACTTGATTAACCACATATTTATGATACTCATTTTTATCTACTGCTCCTCCAAAAAAGCCTTATCCTTGAAGACAGACTTCATAAAAATGCAAAATTATCTGTGCGTAATTCACAAATGTTTACATAATATTTTATTCATTTCACCAAATTGGTCCATCTGGTTGCAACTGGGTCACACAAACACAGTTAAAGTCTCTGAAATGTTCCTTTTAAAATGCTTCCTGGACTCCATTCCATCTATCCCGGTTTTCTTCTCCACCTGCAACAGGCTCATATTATCAATGACCAGGAAATTTCTCCTGAAAATATGTGTAATGTTTAATATGAAATTATATTAAAGCACAGCTATCTGTTTGGAAGATAAGTTGAAATAATGCTCTCACATTTTTATTTATATACATCTCATGGTATTTTTGATTAAATATACATATTTATGGTAGGATGAGGAACAGTAATTGAGATTTTGAAGGGCTTAACCGAAAATCAGCTATCTTTACTTGGTTTTACTATTGCATATAGTCATCAAAATTTTAATTGTAATAAAATATGTTAATTCTTTGGTAGTACTCGAATATCCTCTTGATAGATGAAGACCAGTTTCCATTAAGTCTAAAGTATTCATACCGCTGTTATAAGAATAACAGTTAAGTCTTTCAGTCAAATCCAGATTATCTATAAAAATGGCAATAGCTTTATAAGATCTTATCAGGGTTAACTACATGACAGAAAACCAAGAATATCAAGGATCCTGAAAGGACCGGGAAAGAAGGAAAAAAAAAACTGCTACTAAGGATAGTTAGGAAAAATGATGAGATATTTTATCTGTGGGACATGAAATGAGTGTTACAATTTTGATGTTGGTATGTTCTAATTTTTTTATTTACTATAGCACTACGTATTCTGTATTTGAGTTGAGATAAAGTAAAGAAGGGCCTCTTTTTTAAAACATATTTAGTATAAGATTTATAGGATCTCAGTACACAGCTCAGACTTGTAGTGATTTTCTTGTTTTCAGCCTCCCAAATGCTGGCATTATAGTCATGTGCCACCAGGTCCTGTCTAAGGGCTTGTTGAATTATGATAGAAAACTTTGAAAGAAAACTTTCGGAATATTTGTTGTAAAACACCCAATTTTTCTCATTAAGTAGAATTTTCATAAAATTATAATATGTACTTCTAGCTACTGAGAGGGAAAAGAGAGTAAGTTTATATTGGAAAAGATTACAGATATTTCTTTTTTTAAGAATTTTTATTTTATTTTATTTTATTTTATTTTATTTTATTTTATTTTATTTTATTTTCTTGTTCCAGAACTTTTGTTTGTTTATTTATTTACTTTTGTGGCCGGCTCAGTTTGCCATAAGGGCAGGGCTGGAGCAGCATGTGGTGCCAGAGATCGAACCGCGGTCCCTGCAGCCACCTAAGCTTTCCTAAGCAGGCGATTTAGACCACTGAGCCATCCTGCTGGGCCCCCAATTGTGGATATCTGTTGAAGTCTCTGGACACTTGTATTTTCCAAAGTGACGGATAAGATACTAAAATCAATCTTTGAAGCATCCCCTTGTTCAAAACATTTTCAAAACATTCCATGACTCTGGAACAAAACATATTTCCCCTGACTTATAAATGAAGCCCCAAAGGAAAAAAGAGTGAAGTTGATAGGAGCAAAAAGGAATGGAAAGAGATTGACGTTGGGCTCCAGGTAATAGAACAAGGAGGCCCATTGGACATTTATCATGAATAAACATGAGCTTTGCTATTTAAGCATTTTTCTTTTGCTAATTTCTGAATTCCTCCCGCCTAACAGTAATACGAATTAGTAAGATGACTCTCTGTGTCTTGGACAGAAGAATGACTTATGATAAATTTTATTTATAATATTTGTTTGTGAATTTTCAGTTGACCTTAATACTTACTCTTTTTCTATGACAGTAATTGACTTTTATTTTTGCTGCACACTAAGAGGGTTGATTTTAGTAGATATAAAATCTACCATATCCGCACCATGGTATTGTGAATGAGGAATGATATACTATGCAGTAGAAAATAAAATATAATTTTAAGATGAGAAATTTTAACTTAGTCCCTTAGTTACCTTTTACGTGTTGCTCAAACAAATGTCTGATAGCCAAAATGAACTAAGTAAAGGTTTATTTATCTCACATTTACTGGCGGTTTTAGTCTATATTCGGCTGCCCCAAAACTGAGTAGAACAGGGCAGAAAGCATCCAGTTCATGATAGTGGAACAGCAACAATCGTGACAGAGGCAATGAACCAACTAGGGAAATAGAAAGCAACAATGTGAGTCAGTCTCTCTGTCTCTCTTTCAATTGCATCTAGGCTCTCTGCCTCAGCCTATCCAACTTAGGCCACACCCATACTCCCAGAGGTACTCAGATCTATAATCCCATCAGTACTAAAACGTATAATTCCAGTGGCTTATGAGTCAACTCTCAAACTCTAGAAGTCCCTGCCTCATTGGGTGAGGCTTTTGGAGGACAACTAGACATAAACCATAACACTCAGTAATCTCTGATGTCAGATGCAATTTCCTGCATGTCTCTCACGCAAGGAATTGGTGCATGAATGTTGTGGAATTTGTTAAGATCTAAAACAAAAATTACTCCACGTTAGTATATCAATTTTATTATCTACTTAGAATTTCTACGTCTGAATACCAAGTATTCTTCTAGTCTTTTAGTCTAAAAATATTTTAGTGTTCTTCACATCTCTATTGTTATGCAGATATTTTGTAGTTAAATGGAGAATGGAGTAAAAATCATGAACATATTGTCTGGGGAAAGACTAAAAATATTTACCTATGTCACTGTAGCAGGGTTGAAACAGATAGATGGCAGTCTCTACGTTTTCCCCTCAGGGGTTTCTTTTGCTTCAGGGAAAGTCACTTGCACTCTGACTGAATGGCTCACCGCTAATGTTCTCAGCCATCAACAGAAAGTTATGCTCCATTGCTTGGCACAATGTTTCCCCGCCATTTTATTCAGTGCTGTTTCCTCTCAGCACTTGGGGAGGCCTCTTGCTTTTGTCAGCATTATCTCCGAAACATGTCAAGTGGAGCTAAATTGTCTTTTAAAGCTGCAGCAATGCAATTCTGTATTCTTGAAAGAGTCTTTAGCCTGGGTTTGGTCAGGTAGGTGATGGTTTTGCAATATTTAAATATTTGAATTGATGTCAAAGAAGTGTAATGGAAGATCAGTCAGAACCCTCCCTCAACAGAGGATATCAAAACACTTCACTAAGCCGGGCGTGGTGGCTCACGCCTGTAATCGCAGCACTGGGAGGCTGAGGCAGGAGGATTGGTGTGAGTTCGACACCAGCCTGGGCTACAAAAGTGAGCTCAGTACCAGCCTCAACTGCATAGCGAGACCCTGTCTCAAAAAGACAAAAAAAAAAAAAACTTCACTAGAGTGACAATGGTAGCATAAAATTTCATTTCTTTGACCTCAGTATGCTACCTTCTCTCTCACTCTACAGAATCTGAGAAAGTTGTACATCAAAATGATTTTAAGTAATTTTATCTAATGCAGTGGGTCTCAAGCTTTCTAATGCCATGACCCCGCGATACAGTTCCTCATGTTACGGTGACCCCAAACCAAAAAATAATTTTGGTGTCTACCTCAAAACTGTAATTTTGCTACAGTTATGATTAGGAATGGCTTTAAGCGACCCCTGTGTTTTGGTCGTTCAATCCCCACTGGGGTTGCGACCCACAGGTTGAGAACCGCTGAATTCTAATGAATATTGAGAGATACAGTTTATATCTCAACAGTACGTGCAAGCATATATGCATCTTCATATATGTTTCTCATGTATAAATATGTGTAAGTGAACCAAAAATCTCATGAGACATTTTTGCTAATGTGAAATTTTTTAGTAGTTTTTCCTATTCTAGTCTGCAAAATTTCTGTTTGTGACCCACATAAATGATTTTAAAACCCAATATTTAGTTTCTTCTTCCAAATGAAAAATCATTGATCCAGTCCAATTTTAATTTGTTTACTTCCTTCTTTTTTGTATATTTATCATTTGCGTGTTTCCTTAATAAACATTTGATTATTTTGATTATTTTCAATCTGCATAAAGGCAAAGGGAGTCTACCTTTACCACTTAAAATCCAGCAAGGAAACAAGATTTCCTATGTGGGGCTGGAAATGTCAGTTCTGTATCTGTAGTCATTTAGACTGAATACTATTAACAAGTTATTTTTCTTTAGATCTCAATATCCTTAAATGTAATGTGTATATAAATAGTGTAGTTAGGATTATGAGAACATTCCCCTCCACTCACCTGAACCTATGCAATGCCTCTGACCATTGTCCTAAAGCTTATTACCCAGAAGCAGAGATAAGAACGAGAACGACCCCGAACCTGCCTTGGAAAATTATAAAATCGCAAACTAGGACATAAGTGTATCAGATTCTCTGGTATGCTGTATAGTGGCTTTCTTTACTTGTAAGTCACTGAATGTTCATGTGTATGGATTGCATCCCATATATCCAAATATAATTAAGCAACTTATGGAAAATGTCACATGCAATAAATACAGCTGACATGACTCAGCATCCTGTCAGTCACCTTGTCAATCATGTTCTTAAAAACCCAAACGGAGATGCCCCTTGAGCCTGATCAATATTTCAAATTCTTAAACCCAATACTTTCAGTGTGTTTGGCATTTACCATTCTGCTGGCATAATTCCATTCACTTTGAAAATAATGTTGCCTAAGCAAATTTTATTAAACTTTGCTGCTTTTTCCTGACCATCTGTGTCATGTCCAATTCTTTTCTGTACATAGGAACCTAGAAACCTATCCAGGTCCCCATTACCCACAGAAACAATATGATAATGTTTCAATATAATAGACTTTTAAGGATTATTTATTTATTTGGTACAGGGTGTTGCTACACAGCTTGGACTTATAGTGATCCTCCTGTCTCAACTTCCTCGGCACTAGGATTACAGGCATGAATCATCATGCTGAGTTTTGGTGCAGACAAGGCACACCCTGGGTTCCAGGCCTAGCATACAGTATCAGGAATCAAACCTGGGTCCTTGTTTTTCCCAGCCAGGTGCTTAGACCTCCAAGCTATCTCCTGAGCCTTTTTAGGTCTACTTAAGATGGAATCTGCAATTTCTTTTAAGACACTGATAATATTGATACAGAAAAAAGAGCACCCAACCTTCTAGACATAAGTTATGCCAGGTTCATGTCCCCTGAAATTGAAGAATGAATCTTAAAGGACAGAAGAGGTTAAGAATAGAACAGGTTTATTGAGAGAAAATTTTTGAGAAATAGGAGGGGTCTAAAAATTGAGTTGGCAATGAGAAGTTTGTCAGGAGTAATTTACACAGAAAAGTCACAATGTGTGTCATGCTTCAACTAACCAATAAGTTTATAAATATAGTCATGTAGGTAATATTGAACCAGTAAGTGAGAAGTGCATGTAGCAAGGATTTCTGGTTAACACTAATCTTGCCTTACCTATATCTTCTAAAATAAGAGCATTTTGGGGAATGGATGGGTGCTGTTGTTCTGGTCAATCTAAGTCTATTTAAAATAACCCACTGGAATTCAGGCTATTTAGTCCAGTGCTTTCACACACTATTTACAATATAGTAGGATCTTCGAAGGAACTGATTTGATTATTTGCGGACTTCCTAGAAATCCATGATCTTAGTAGGGAACAGCTACACCTCTCTCCAGGATTTAGGTAGCCAGTGAGCTATATTACATATATTACATGCTATCTGATGAAATTCATTCCTTGTCCAATATCCTAGTTCATTTTCTATTCTTATTTTGTATCAAAATGTCTGATGAACCCAGTCAACCACAGGCTCTTCCAGGAGACAGCTACTTTACACCTAAGTTAAAAAATAAACTATATTCTGCATTATGCAGCTTAAGAATAATGTGTAATCAGCCTTTCATAACTCTCATTTTTATATTACATTGTTCGTGTCTATAATGTGTTTGAGTACTGGGCTGTATAGATGAGAGATAAAGAAAATGTTGCCATTTGGTAGGCTGAAAGATACAGCAGTGTGTGAAATTCCAATTGCTATGTGCATTTGACTTGGAAAGAAGCCTAAATTCATATCATAGTCTAAGGAAATAGTCAATTATCTTCAAGAAATATTTTCCCTATTTCTGAGGACAACCCACTTGGGCCCTTCTCCTGTTCCTCTTTTGAACACAAACTTTCTTTCCATCAATAAATATGTTCTGATAAAAAATGCATCCCTATTTGTAAAAAAGAAAATGTGGAGGTTGAGTTACATGATCACAATGCCACATGTAGAAAGAATTCAGTTTAATTAATTCAAAGCACAAGTAATGTGGCCATAGTATATCTACATGATTAATAAATATCTAAATAATTAATAAAGTCAGCATAGAATAGTTTTGATCACCTGGAGAATTTAGAAATACTCACCCAGATACCAGCAAGTCGAAAGAGGTCTACTTTTCACCATTTGATGTATAGCCAATGTTAATGAAATCATTGACATGTTGATTTGCTAGTTGGTAAGTACAATTTATTCGGGCAGTTTGAGTATTGGTGAGAACAGTTGATTATAGAACATTTGTACCCTTTGTGTACGTGTATGATTTTCAACATAGGTTGAAAGAAGTAATCTCTATGCTTGGAGGTCCACTAGATTTCTCAAGCAGAGATGAAGATTATCATTAAGAAATGTTTGAATGAACGTTGTCCCAGCTCCAGCTGTGAAGTGATAAGCTAGTCTGCTATACTCTATTGGGATATAACTCCATATCAAAGCAGAAAACATGGAGCTGGAAAGATAGCTCAGTAGAATAAGCACTTGCCTGGTAAGTGCAAGAGACTGAGTTCAATCTCTGGTTCCACACACACACACACACACACACACAAAAAAAAAAATAGCAAAAAACATGTGGAAGGCCTACTGAGGGCAGATACTGCCCTTTACAAAGCCTGTATACTGAATATGAGAAATTAAGCACTATTTGAAATTAGCAAGCACGCTAATTTAATTGGAAGTCAGGGTTTTTTAGCCAAAATTCTGTCATCTTCCATTAAGATTAAAACCCAACAATTTACTTATAACATGACAGAGAGTATAATAATTGTTGGGGAGTGTTTTAACTACTTCATTATCCATTATTCATTCTAAAGGAAGCAACTTTATAACAACAGCAGGAAAACTTTTCCTGTAAGAAATAAATTCATAAATATCTCCCTAAATTACACTAACTTCCTAAATTTTGTGAGTTAACTAGTTCTTTTTATAATATTTATATTTATTTATTTATTCATTTATGCATGTTATTACTGACTTAGCCTTCCCTGTAGGTGGGGCTGGCACAGTATGTGGGGCCTGGGATCTAACTGCACAGTCTCTGTGGCTGCCTTAGGTTGCCTAAGCAGGCACTTTAGACCACTGAGCTATCTCGCGAGCCCCTAACCAATTCTTATACAAGAATGTACACCTAACTTTGTAACAAGCTCCATGTAGATTGTTTCTCAGAGCTAGAGATACAAGGAGCACATAAAAATCTGTTGACTCCTGAGTACAACACTCCTATATATATATATATATATATATATATATATATATATATACATATATATATTGTAGAGCAATACAGGATCCAGGAAAGCATGAGCAGTCATTTGTTTTCGTAAATAAGAAAGCAAGCCCATTCACTTATGCATTTTTTTTTCAAAACCAGGGATCAAACTGAGAACCTTGCATTTGCCAGGCAGGTACTTGGGTCCCTGAGCTATCTTCCTGGTCCCTCACTTATGTATTATTAATGACTGCTTTTGCTCAATAATCTCAGAGCTAAGTAGCTGAAGAATAACCCAAAAACCTAAAATAACTACAGTCTGACTCTAAACAAAAAATATTAGAAGAGGCCAGATATATATTTGTAAGAAAACGTGAAGTAACAAAATCAATCTGTTTTCTTAGGCAATCCATCCACCTAGGTTCTCTACCTGACACACTCCTTTACTTTATGCAGTTTAGTCTGGTATATCATCTCTTTCTCCTGCATTTTCAGCCATTTCTCTACAGAGTGTCCCAGAGCCTACATATGTGGGGTATTCTCTAATATTAAAAAATACCCAACTTCCACAACCCCTGGAAACAATCATACAACCACATTAACCTACTGTTCAGCAATTGTTTCGCTGTATTTCTCTTTGACTTTCTGTGCATTGTATTCCGTCTTCAATTCTATATCATGAACTCATTCATTAATAGTCTCCATCTGAGTTTCTATTTAGCCCATCTTCTGAAACTGGCAGAGATAACCAATTAAATGGGTACTCTGAAGTCCTTTTCTAGCATAACATTTCTGTAGTACTTGATCCTCATTATAACAGCATCTTTAAAATGTTTTTATTATCTTCCGTAATATCATTTGTCATAACTTATATCTAGATGTCCCCCCAGTCTCATGTGATCATAGGTAGAGCATTTCAGAGGTGGATGGATTTGGAGTGTGTGATACTGGGATTAAGACTGTGAGTGTGTTGCTGTGTTTAAGGGTATGTGTGTGATTATTAAATTAGTGCATCGACTGCTTTTTCATAGTTCTGGGTATATATGACAGTAAGACCCACACTGGGTGTGAGTACTACTTGCTGTAAGGATGGGTAGCCTCGATAAAATATAAAGACGAGAAAGAGAGGTATTTTTGTTTGATGTTCTACTACTTTTCTGTGTGGCTACCTTCTTAACATTAACAGTTTTTCTTCTGTTTGTGCCCCTCTTACATTCCACTTTGTCTTGGAGCCAGCAATTTCGGACTGAAGCCACAACATACTGTCAGCTATAATAACCTTTCCTTGTCTACGTTTCGGTGTTGGGTAATTTTTTTTCAGCAACGACAAAAGTAACTAAAACATCACTGTTTATAGATTTTCTATTATTTTAGTACTTGTTTCTCTAATATTATTTTTTCAATCTCTCTTCTGTCTCTGTTTCTGTGTCTTAATCTCTCTCTCTGTCTCTCCTCTCTCTCTCTCTCTCTCTCTCTCTCTCTCTCTCTCTCTCTCTCTCTCTCTCTCTCTCTCCTGTACTAGAGGTTTACTCCAGGAGTGCATTAATAAGATACATCTTTAACTCTTTCATTTTACCTTATTTTGAAATAAGCATGCCACTAAATTGCTGAAGTTGGGCTCAAAGCTGAATCCTCATGCTTTAGACCCCTAATGGAGTTGAGATTGCAGTTATGCTTCACCATGTTATGCAAGTATCTCTTATTTGCTTACTGTTAGGGTTGCTTTTCTGCCTTTTTATTTTTGTATAGCAAATATATACTAAGTGAGAATATTGGCTGTCAATTGTATTCACTCTTGTGCAACTCAATAACAGCATATATCCAAAATAAGTAACTACAATTCAAAAAATTATACAAAGCTCCAAGATCGTATCCCTTTAGCTGAAAAACTCTGTAATATATCCTACTTATATACCAAAAACTATATTCATCATATTTTTCCCAACTAAGTCTATTTCTATCTTAGCAGATGGGCTCATCATCTGATATAACTTACAGTTCAAAAATTCTGAAATTTTTATCTGAAATCAGCATTTCACTTCCTACACAATGTTATTGGTGGGTATTATCGTGTACAGCTGTCCGTCTTTACTATCTCTTACATCTGCTCTATTCAAACTCCACTATAGGATCATTGCATGTATTAAACAGAAATGCCTACCAAGAATACCTATTGAGGCCCAAAGTGAAGATAACACTAAATTCTATACCTATACTGTTCTCCTAAACATGCAAATATAATGCACTTGTCATCTTAACCAATCATTTATCCTGAACTGTACCTGTAATGTTTACATTTTGAGGTATAATAACAAAAGTAGCCCAAACTTCTTTTCCCTTTTTCATAATTTCACAGATGGAAAATATATGCTTATTATAGATTTTATCAAACTCAAGGTGCTATATTTATTTTTCTTATCAAACAATTTTAACAATGCAATTTAAAAATTGTTAGTTCATGTTTGCAGTACATAAGAATTACATTCAGAATGGGGAGTTGATACATGCATATCACATGTTTTAATTATTTTTTCTTATCTTCATCTCCCTTTTGCCTCCCACCATCTTTTGATGTCCTCTCCATTGGAAAAAAAATCTATTTCCGTATATCCTATTATACATATTTTGTTTTGCTCTTCAAATGATTTACATTTTAGATTTCTCATATAAAACAAGCTATGCAGCATTAAAGGTTGTGCACCTTCTAAATTTCACTTCGTATTATTGTCTCAAGATGAATACATCTCTCTTCAAATGACTCCAAATTATCCTTTTCTATACAAGGGGAATATTCCATTATTAATAAATATCATTCTTTCAGACCTCTAACAAGACCTAATTGTCATGAATTATGCTCTATTAACGTAGGAATACATGTGTCAATATAATGTGATGCCTTAAACTCCACTGGGAAAATATCTAGATGGAAAAATAGCTAAGTCATCTGGAATTTCTATTATTATATTTAGGGTAAACCTCTATTCTGATTTCCATAATGTTTGTAATTGTTTATATATCCCCAAAATGTACATTTTTTTAACACATACCCAGTCATGGTTTGCGTATAAGTATTCTCACAAAGACTCATGCAGTCATAGGGTAGCTTCTGGGGTTTGTGATTGATTATTGTGGGTGTGGGCACTGCACCCACCCTCTGGCAGATAATCTGCATTACAATGTGAGGAGAGGAGAGAGGGTTGTTAGCTGCCTGAGCTGGTGCATCTTTCTTTGGTCTTTGCCAATGCCATGAATAGCTGCTCTGTGCTGTGGGTCACTCTGCCTTGGAGCCAGCCAAGCAGGGACTGAAACCTCCACCAACTACAACCTAAAGAAATCTTTCCTTCCTTCATTTTGAATATCAGGTATTTGTCCCACCAAAGAGAGAAGAGACAAGAGTAACTGAGACATGCGCTTGCTAACATTTGTTACTATAGGATTTGTTGGTGACCATCCATTCATGAATAAAATGGAATCTTGGTGTTCTTTTCATATGCACATCACTAATGCCCAAAGACATTAAATGTTTTTCATGTCTATTGGCCATGATTACTTATTCAGAGAAGTGTATTTATTTTAGTTGCTTATTATTTAGTGTGTAACTTTTTGCATTTTAATATATTCTGCATATTAGCTTTCTGTCTGAGGAGTAGCTAACATTTTTTTCCTACTTTGTTGGTTGTAGCTTCCCTCTGTTATTTCATCCATTGTACAGTATTTTCAATTGGATACAATTCTAATTGTTGATTATGCAATTGGGTTCTGTTAAAGCCTTTAATTATAATTCTATCCATAAGAAAATTACTTATTTTTCTCTCAGCAAATAATTTCTGCATAATATTTAGTTCTTTCATTTTAATTTTATTTTCATATATATTTTGAGATAAGAATCTAGATTGAACCCCAGCACATGCACCGCAAATTTTCCCAGAACCACTTATTTTTTAATGATTTTTTAAAATTTGGTACGGGATCATTCTATGCTGTTTGTACTCCTAGTGATCATCCTGTTTTCAGCCTCCCCAGCACTGTGATCAGAGGCATGGACTCTCTTTACGGGACTCAGCACGTCTGGGGGTGGAGTCAGTGTGGCATGTTGTACCAGGGATTGAATTTCAGCCCCTGCACTAGCCTAAGTAGGCACTTAGTATGCTGAGCTATATCGCTGGCCGTTTCTAGCACCCACCATTTATTGAGGAAGCTGTCATATCTTCAACATAAGTTTTTCACCCCTACGTCAATGATCTAATGGCTGAATATGCAAAAAGAGATTTGCATATTTTTTCTGTTTCTTTGATCTACATGTCTGTTTTGCTAAAATTACAACTCTGTTTTCACCACTGCAGCTTTGCAATAATTTGAAGTCTGGCACTAATGTGTCTACTGGTTTGTTTTTCTTGCCCAGGACTGCTTTTGTAATTCTACTTCTTCTGGTTCCATATGAATTTTAAGATTGCTATTTAAATTCTGTAAGGAATGCTGTCTGCCTTTATTTTCTCTTGTTGCTGGGACAAAACACCGAACACCCCAAATTAAGGAAGGAAGGAAGGAAGGAAGGAAGGAAGGAAGGAAGGAAGGACCTATTTAGCTCAAAATATGTGGTGGTTTCAGTATATACTTGCCTAGGTCCAAGATGGAGTGCCACACGACGAGGACAGCTGTTCATGGCTACAAAAAACAGCAAAGAGCAAAAGAGAGGAGCAGCAGCTGGGGCTATTATCTAGCCTCACCTTTTATTATATTTGCAGGCAGACTTTCTGCTCCAGGACTAGTGTAGCACTCACAACAATAATCCCAGCATTGCATGAATAATTAATCACAAACTATAGACACCACCCCATGACTGCCTGAGATTTTGGCAGAAGCCCTAGTCAAAATCCATAATATTTTTCATCTTATCCCCAATGACTCATGCATATTCCTTTCTGCAAAAGGCATTTTACTCCATCTCTAAGAATTACCAAAGTTATAACCGTTCCAGTACTGCTACAAAGTAGAATTCCTAAGTATCCTCCCATTTTAAGGCAAACTCTTAGCTGTGAACTCCTGTAAAAGAGAATGGTTAAACATTTCCAACATCCAATGGCACAAGATAAACATTACCATTTCAAAAGATGCAAACAGGAGGATACAAAGCATTGGGAAAACAGAAAGTTTAAAATCCAGAATGGCAAACATTAAGTCCTATAGGTCCATGTGGAAAATTTAAGGCCATCTGTGGCAAATTATGACAACATATGGTTATATCTTTATGGCACTTTTGTTAGTTATACCCCCCATGAGTTTCCTCTGGGGCTGGCTTTGGACACTTCTTGTAATTTTTCATAAATGATCCACATTCTTGACTTTTCCAAACTTCTGAGTTTTCCACTGTATATTTGGCTTCTCACAGCTTCACACCCTGCCCTCCTAGGGCCACACTGTTTGGCCTCCCAGGCATTCTAAAATTTATTTGCAAGCCTTGGTATTCTCAGAGCTCCTGCAATCTGCACACACCTAAAACCAACACCACATGGATGATGCCAAGATCCGTTGTCAGCTGGAAGAGTAGCCAGGATTTCGTTTCTTTTGCTGCTGGGGTCAAGTGCCTGGATCATTGATCTCTCTGATACTGATTCTGAGGAATGAACTCTCTATGCTGCCATGATTCCGCAACCTGGTGTGACCGCCACTGTCATTTTGCAACATGGTGCTGTACCACATTCTCCTCAAGACAAAGCCTCTCATAATTGCAGTTTTGAGGATAAAAAGTGTAGAGACTTGCTGCTTCTTTTTCATTTATTTATTTATTTGTTTGTTTGTTTAGTCATTCATTTGTTTCTTCTTTTGAATTCGTACACTAGGAAGACTATGTGATATTTGGATATGTATGTGTAGCTTATTGCCCTGATGAGTATATGTTCAAGATACATCCATTTATATATGAAATTTCTAATTTGTCAATCATTATAGCTGAGTAATATTCCATTGTATAACAATACCACATCTTTTTCAACCATTCTTCAGATGATGAACATTATGATAGTTTCCAAGATTTGTTTACCACAAATTGTGCTGCTATGAACGTAGGTGCACAGGGATTACTGTGCCCTGATGTTTTCAGTTCTTCTGGGAAAATTTTCAGTAGGAGGATAGCTGGATTGAGTGGGATTTCCAGTTTTAGTTTTTTAAGAAGTCTCCATACTGCTTTCCATAAGGTTGCAACAGTCTGCATTTCTACTAGCAGTGGAGAAGGGTTCCCTTTTCCCCACAGCCTCTCCAATATTTGTTGTTGGTTGGTTTCTTTATGGTAGCCATTCTTTCTGGGGTAAAATGGTATCTAAGTATTGTTTTGATTTGCATTTCACGAATGGCTAGCGATTTTGAGGATTTCTTCTTGTATTTATAGGCTTGTTGAATTTCTTTCTCTGAGAAGTTTGTTTTCATGTCAGATCCACATTTTTGGATTAGGTCTTTGAATTTTGGGACCCTAATTGTTCTTATTACTTTGTAAATTCTACATTGAAGACTTTTGTCTGAATACTTATTAGTTAAAAACTTTTCAAAATTTTTAGGTTGTGTTTTCACACTGTTGGTAATTTCTTTTCATGTGAAAAAACTCATCAGCTGAAGGAGGTGCCAGTTGTTGATTCTTTCAAATGTTACATGTGCATTTTCATTTTTGTCCATGAACTCTTTACCTACCCGGATGTCTTCAAGATTTCCTCCAACTTTCTGTTCTAGGATATTTAATGTTTCTCTTTAATGATTGTTCATCATGTGTTCTCTTTTAATATTTAGATATTTAATTCATTTTGGGTTTAATTTAGTGCACAGTGATAATTCTGGATCGCGTTAGATTTCCGCATGTATAAAGCCAGTTTGTCGACACCATTTGTTACCTATCTTTCTTCTAGTAATTGTGTTTGGCCGCTTTGTCAAAAACAAGGTGAGTGAGTGTGTCTGTATTTGCTTCTACATCTTCTAGTCTATTCCATTGATCCTCAGGTCTGTTTTTTTTTCCAGTTCCATGTTGATTTTATCATGGTAACTCTGTAGTATAACTTTAGGTCACGAATTTTAATGCTTTCTGCCTTATCTTTGTTGTCAAGGATTGTCTTTGCAATTCTAGGTCTTTTTGGTTCCAAATAAATTTTGGGAATGATTTCTCCAGGTCTGTGAGGTATGTCGGTGATATTTTGATAGGGATTACATTAAATCTGTAACAGTTTAGGGAGTATGACCATCTTCACAAAGTTGGTTCTTCCTATCCAGGAGCAGGGAATATCTTTCCATTCTCTTAAATCCTCTAGCATCTCTTTTTTCAGAGTACTGTAGTTTTCATTTAATAGATTTTTAATTCTTTGGATAGGTTAATTCCTAAGTATTGCATTATTTTTCAAGCAATGGTAAAATGAATTGTTCCTCAGATTTCTCTCTCAGTGTGTTTGTTATGTGTGTGGAAGAATCCTATTGACTTTTATTTGTTGACTTTGCAGCCTGCTATGCTACTGAATTTGTGTATTAATTCCAGTAGCTTTTTGGTGGGGTTCTTTGGGTCTTCTAAGTAGATTATCATGCCATCTGCAAATAGTGAAAGTTTTACTTCTTTACCTATTGTTATTCCTTTTATTTCTCTCTTGTCTAATGGCTCTAGGTAATGATTCTCGAACTATATTGAATAGGAGTGGCAATAGGAGAAAACCTTGCCTTGTAGCAGAACTGAGAGTAAAACACTTCAGCTTTTCCTCATTGAGAGTTATATTAGCTGTTGGATTGTCATAGATGGCTTTCATCAGATTGAGGTAGAAGCCCTCTATTCTGATTTTATGCAGTACTTTGAACATGAATGAATATTGGGCTTTGTCAAAAGCCTTTTCAGCATCAATTTAGATGATCATGTGGATTTTGTCTTCATCTCTATTGACATAGTGTATTGCATTTAAACGTTGGCACATATTGAAGCCATCTCTGGGATGAATCCGACCTGGCCGTGATGTTTAATCTTCACAATGATATGCTGTATTCTATGGCTTAGGTTGTTATTGAGGTTTTCTCCATCTATGTTCTTGAGAGAAACTGGCCTGTAGTTCTCTTTTTAGTTGTGTCTCTCTCTGGTTTTTCGTATCAGTGTAACACTTGCCTCTAGGAATGATTTTGGGAGGAATGCTTCGTTTTCAATTTCATTGAACAGTTTGCGGAGTATTGGGATTATGTCTTCTGCAAATTTCTTGTAGAATTCAGCTGTCAATCCATCAGGACCAGGACTTTTATTTGTCAGTAAACTTTTTATTAAATTTTATATTGAATTGACTGTTATTGGGTTTTTGAGAGATCTTATAACTTTTGATTCAGTTTTCCTAGTTTATAACATTCTAAGCATCTACCCATTTCATCTGTGCCCTCAATTCTGTGAGAGTAAAGATTCTCAAATAGATATTAATGATCCTCTAAATCTCTGCTGGGTTTGTAGTAATTTGATGCTTTTCATTCTTTATTGCTTGAATTTGAGTCATTTCCTCTTTTTAATGAGGTTAGGTAGGGGCTTATCAATTTTATTTAATCTTTCAAGGAACCAGCTTTTTGATTCATGAATTCTTTATATTGTTTTCTTTGTCTCGATTCAGTTAATTTCTTCTCTGATCTTTATAATTTCCCCAGGCCCTAGGCTTTGTGTTTCATTTGCTCTTCCTTTTCTAGTCGGTTTAGGTGCTGTATAGGAATATTCATTTGTTACCGTTCTGTTTTCTTAATGTGTAAGTTTAGGGCTATAAATTTCCCTCTAAGTACTATTTTCATTATATCCTACAAAGTCCTGCAGGTTGTGTTTGAACTGTCATTAACTATTAGATATTGTTGAATTTCATCTGTAACCCACTGGCTGCTGCGAAGGGTATTGTTTAATTTCCTTGTATTTCTAGGTTTCTTATAATTGCTTTTGTCATTTATTTCTCCTTTCTTTCCACTGTGGTCAGACAATATACATTATATAATTTCTATTTGCTTGCATATATTTCAGCATGACCTATGCACTGGTATGGGTTCAATTTTGGAAAATGTACCATATGCAGCTCAAAAAATGTGTATTCACAAGTGGTTGGTTGAAATATTCTGTGTATGTCCACTAAATCTAGTTGTTCTAAGACCTTTTCCAGTTGACCTACTTCTTTGCTAATTTTTTTTTGTCCTTGACCTATAAAGGATAAAGAGGTATTAAGGTCTCCTGGTAAGATTGTAGTATCGGAATGTAGGTTTTTCCTGTCCAATAAGATTTGTCTTATATAACGTGCTGCTCTCATTTTGGGTGCATTCATAATTATGAGTGTTAACTCTTCATCTTGAATTTTTCCTCTAACCAGTATGTAGTGGCCTACTTTATTTTGTTTTATCAGTCTTGGTTTGAAATTTAGACTGTCTAGAAACAGGCTTAGTATCCCTGCCTTTTTTTAGGTGCTGGGGCATGTAGTATATTTTTCCATCCTTTAGCTTTTATCAAATGAGTTACTTTATGAGTTAAGTATGTTTCTTGGATGCAGCATATTGTTGGATTTTACTTCTTTGTCCACTCTGCTCGTCTATTTCCTTTAATTGGAGAGTTGAGCCTATTTATATTGAGGGCTACAATTGAAATATATTAACTTATGAGTGACATGTCTTTCATTTACTACTTTTTACTCATTTTTCTCCTGTTTAATTGGTTGCAGTATTTGTTGTGCTCTTTCTGGTCTGCTTTGTAGAGATCAGGTCATTTTGGTCTCTATCTAAAATATTTTTTTAGTAGTCTCTGTAGGGATGGCTTTGCCATCTTGACATTCTTTAGTTGTTCCTTCTCATGGAAGTATTTCTTGTTTCCCTCATACTTGAGAGATTTTCAGGGTATAGCAGTCTGGGCTGGAATTTGTTTTCATGGACGACTTGAATGACACTTGTTCATGATCTTCTCTTTTTATTACCTTTAATAAGAAATCACAATGTGACAATTTAAAAAATGAGTAATACATTCCCAGTAGTTGATAAAATACATATTGCCATCCTCATTGTAGTTATACAGTGCATATGGTGTAGACATGATAAATTCTCTAATGGTTGTTAGTACAATAGATTTCTTCTCTTTGATCTAACAGAAAGTAGTTGTATAGATAGTGAAATGTTGCATAATTGCAGTGAGTTACTGGCAAAATCAGTGGTGTTGGAAGTTGTTGATTAGAGCCTTTTACAGCACAGCATACTAAACTACCTTTACCTTTTATGTGTCACATTTAAGCTTTTCTGCTGGGTGGTTAAGGGCAAGTTAAAGCAAGACATGTATAACAAAACATGGATTTTTGTATCTCCCAAGGTCAGTCAAATTGCCTCAGGATTTAGTTTGGAACCATGTACAGTGCTTTGTAGAGTTGTTGTCAGTGTCAGCTGTCTGGTTGATTCACGGTTATTGCTTGGCCTCTTTGATCCCTGTGAAAGCTCGAGAGAATGTTTTCTCTCTATGTGCCTCTCCTCAGCACACTATTTACCTTCAATCCCTTTCTTCTGCAGTTCCTTAATCCCTTTGAACAGAAAATTTGGAAAACAAATGAGTTATATGATGTTAGAGCATAGGCTCTGTTCTGTGCTGAGTCCTCACTGATCTCGAAGTGCTAGAGCCAAAATATTGACGATCCTTGTAGCCGTTCTTTTTCTGTAATTTTGGGTCTATAAACTTATATTTTCACCCTGCAGAAGAAAAGCTTAGTGATACTACTACTCTAAAACACAGGTGCTTGAGCTTAATGTCATTGTCTTTCTGAATATAAAACATCTTAGACTTAACTTGGAATTGGTATTTTCCATCAATCATTGATATTCTAATAAATTTCCATGCAATCTGATAAGAGCGGTTACACATTTGTCCACAGTAATTTAGAAATATAAGCTCTTACAAAATTTTAGCCTGTCCATACATTGGCATTTTCCTAGTCTCTTACCCTCATTTAATATGACGTTTTCTTTTCTTGTAAACCAACCATTTACTTGAGAGAGAGTATAACAGTAACTGAAATTACATTAGAAGTAGCACACAACTTAAAGACCAGAATGACAGGCATTCCAAGAACATTTTTAGTGTTACATACTGCTATCATCAGTGTCAAAAACCTTTTGCGGTTTCTTAGTACCCTTGTCTAATTCATGCAGTGAATATAATTGTGTAGTTTTGCTCCTGCTATGGTTCCTCTCTTTTCTGCTTCCAGTCATTTTACTATTTAACCCTTAAGGCTGTGATTTCCATTCAGCTGTGTTATGTCTCTGCTTTTCACTTCTTCCTTTGAGTTCTTACACTATGGATACTATAAGATATTTACACATGTAGGTCTGGTTTGTTTCACTTATGAGTATGTGTTCAAGGTACATCCATTTATATAAGAAGTCTTCTAGTTTATCATTCCTTATAACTGGGTAATATTCCACTGCACAAAACTACCACATCTTTTTCAACCATTCTTCAGATGATGGGCATTTTGGTTGTTTCCAAGATCTGGCTGTTATGAATTGGGCTGCTATAAACATAGGTGTACAGATACCACTATGGTATAATATATTCAGTACTTTTGGGAAAATTTCCAGTAGGGGGATAGCTTGATTGAATGGGATTTCCAGCTCTAGTTTTTTTAATGTGCCTCCATAGTACTTGCTATAATTGTTGCATAAGTCTGCATTCCCACCAGTAGTGGAGAAGGGTTCCTTTTTTCACACAGCCTCTCTGGCATTTGTTGCTGTTTTATTTATTTATGATAGCCATTCTTTCTGGGTGAGATGGTATCTAAGTGTTGTTTTAATTTGCATTTTACGAGTGACTAGCAATGTGGAGTATTTCTTCATGTATTTATAGGCTTGATGCATTTCTTTTCAAGAGAAGTGTGTGTTCATCTCACATGCCCATTTCGGGATTGGGTCTTTAAAGTTTGGGACCCAAAGGATTTTTAGTTCTTTGGAGATTCTAGATAGAAGATCTTTGTCTGAATACTTATTAGTTAAAATATTTTCAAGAATTGTTGATTTTCTTTCCACTCTGTTGGTAATTCCTTTGAGGTGAAAAAACTTCTTAGCCACAGGAGGTGTCAGTTGTTGATTCTTTCAATGGTAAACGTGCATTTTGATTTTTGTCCGCGAACCCTTTGCCTACCCCAATGATTTCAAGAATTTTTCCCACTTTCTCTTCCAGGAGATTTAATGTTTCTCTTTTGGTATTTAGATATTTAATCTAAATTTGCTTAAGTTTGGTGCATGGTGATAGACCTGGGTCAAGTTTTACTTTTTGACATGGGGAGAGCTAGTTTTTCCAACACCATTTGGAAAAGAGGCTATCTTTCTTCCAATGAACACGTTTGCCTCTTTGTTGAAAATAAGGTGGCTGAGTGTGTTTGTATTTGCTTCTGTGTCTATTAGTCTATTCTATTGATCCTCAGCTCTATTTTTTTCCAATACCACACTGATTGTATCCCAGTAGCTTTGTAGTATAATTTTATGTCTGGAATTGTAATGCCTCCTGCCATACTTTTGTTACCCAGAATTGTCTTTACAATTTCCCAGAATTGTCTTTAAAATTCTCGTTCTTTTTTGGTTCCAAATAAATTTGAGGTATGATTTTTCTCGGTCTGTGAAGTATATTGATGATACTTTGACAAGAATTGCATTAAATCTGTGTAACAATTTAGGGAGTATTGCCATCTTGGTGATGTTGGTTCCTCCTGTCCAGGAGTAGGGAATATCTTTCCATTTTCTGAAATCTTCTAGGATCTCTTTTTTCAGAGTCATATGGTTTTCATTGAAAAGCTCTTCTTGTTCTTTGGTTAGGTTAATCTCTAAGTATTTCATTTTCTTTAGTGCTATCATAAAAGGTATTGTTTCTCTAATTTCTCTGTCACTGTGTTTGCTATATGTATTGAGGAATACCATAGACCTTTGTGTGTTGACTTTGTAACCTGCTATGCTACTGAATTTGTGTATTAATTCTAGTCCCTTGTTGGTGGAGTTTTTCGGATCTTCCACATAAATTATCATGTCAACAGTAAATAAAGATGATTTAACTTCTTCTTTGCCTGCTTTATTCATTTATTTCTCTGTCTAGTTGCTTTAGCTAATGATTCCAGAACTATATTGTATAGGCATGGTGACAGACAACATCCTTGTCTTGTACCAGGTTTGAGAGTAAAAGACTTCAGTTTTCTCCCATTAATAATTATGTAAGCTGTTGAATTGTCATAGATGGCTTTTATCAGCCTGAGTTCAAGACTCGCTAGTCCAAGTTTCTGCAGGACTTTGAATATTAATGAGTGTTGGACTTTGTCAAAAGCTTTTTGTTCATCAATTGAGATAAGCATATGATTTTTGGCTTCGGCTCTATTGATATAATATATTGCACTTATAGATTTGCATATATTTAGCCCTTCTTGCATTGCTGGAATGAATACTATCTGGTCATAATCTGGTGTATAATCTTCTTGATGATTTTTTGTATTCTAGTGGTGAGGATTTTATTGAGAATTTTTGAATCTATGTTCATGAGAGACATTGGTGTGTAGTTTTCTTTTTTAGTTACATCTCTTTCTGGTTTTTGAATCAATGTAATACTTGCTTCTAGGAATGATTTTGGTAGGATTACTTCCTTTTTAATTTCATTGAAGAGTTTGAGAAGTGTTGGGATTAAGTCTTCTATAAATTTCTTGTAGAATTCAGTCATGAATCCTTCAGGTCCTGGACCTTTCTTTGTCTCTAGGCTTTCTATTATATTTTTTTATTTCATGGACTGTTATTTGGTTGTTGAGAGTTTTTATATCTTCTTGATTCAGTTTTGTTAATTTATATTTTTCTAGGAATATGTCCATTTCTTCTGTGTCTACAATTCTGTGAGTGTAACGATTGTCAAAAAAACTACTGATGATCTGCTGAATCTCTGTTGAGTCTGTAGTAATTTCACCATTTTCATTATTTATTACTTGAATTTGAGTCATTTCTTTCCACTTTTTGATGAGGATAGCCAGGGATTATCAATGTTATTTCATCTTTGCAAGAACCAGCTTTTTGATTCACTTAGTCTTTGTACTGTTTTCTATGTGTCAATTGAATTAATTTCTGCTCTAGTATTTATAATTTCCTCCCATCTTTGGGATTCTGATATTGTCTGCTCTTCCGTTTCTAGTTTAGGTGTTGCATTAGAGTATTTATTTGTTCCCATTCTGTCTTCTTAATGTGTGTGCTCAGAGCTATAAATTTCCCATTAAGATCTGTTTCATTGCGTCCCATAAATTCCAGTAAGTTGTGTTTGAATTTTCATTAAATTGTAAATGTGGTTTAATTACTTGTTTATTTTCATCTGTAACCCACTGGTTTTTGAGAAGGGTGATGTTTAATTTTCAGGTATGTCAGGACTTCTCATTTGTTTTGTCATTTATTTTCAATTTCATTGCACTGTGGTCAGACAGTATGCATGCGTTAATTTCTTTTTTCTTGTATATAATTAAGCAAGACCTATGGACTAATATGTGGTCGATTTTAGAAAACATCCCATGTGCAACTGAAAAAAATGTGTATTCTGAAGAGGTTGATTGGAACACTCTGTGTATGTCCACTAAGTCCAGATTCTGGTTCAGATCTGCTTCTTCTCTGCTGATTTTTGTCTGCTTATATTTTTTGGGTTAAAGGGCTGTTAGGGTCTCCTGATCACATTGTGGTATTGGATATCTGATTTTTCATGTCCAGTAAGGTTTGTCTTATATAACTTGGTGCTCTCGTGTTGGATGCATACGTTTTTATGAATGTTACCGCTTCATCTTGAAATTTTCCCCAGCCAATATGTAGTGGCCTTCTTTATTTCATTCGACTCATCTTGATTTGACATTTAGAGTGTCTGCAAACAAGATTACTACCCCTGCTTTCTTCTGAGGTGCTGGAGCATGTAGTATTGCTTTCCATCCTTTCCTTTCACTTTTAGCCTTTAAATTTCTTTATGAGTTAAGAGTGTTTCTTGTATAGAACATATGGTTGAATTTTGCTTTCTTATCCACTCTGCCAGTCTATTTCTTTTAATTAGAGAATAGAGCCCATTTATATTGATGTTTATAATTGAAATGTATTGAGTTATGATTGACATGAGTTTTAATTACTACTATTCAGCCCTTTTTGTCCTGTGTTTATTTGCTTGCCCTATTTGGTGTGTTCTTTATTTTCTCACTTGCTGAGTTTAGGTCATTTTTGTTCCCTCTCTATAATTTGTCTTTAGTATACTTTGTAGGGCTGGCTTTGACATCATAAAATTCTTTTGTTGTTCTCTTTTTATGGAAGTATTTCACTTCTCCCTCATACTGGAGAGAGAGAGAGTTTCTTGAGGTATAGCAGTCTGGATTGGAATTTTTTTGATGGAGGACTTCGGGCACTTGGCTCCATGCTCCTCCTGACTTCATGGTTTGTGAAGAGAAATCTGACATTATTCTGATGGATTGTCCTTTAAATGTGTTCTGTTTCTTTTCTCTAGCAGCTTTTAGTATATTATTCTTCTACTGGATTTCTAGGATCTTGACTATTTTATGTCCTGGTATGTTTTTATTTGAGTTGATGTTATTTGGGGTTCTTTATTTATTTATTTATTTATTTATTTATTTATTTATTTCTTGTTTCAGAACCTTTGTTTGTTTATTCATTCATTTTTATGGCCGGCTCAGCCTGCCCCGAGGGCAGGGCTGGCGCAGCATGTGGTGCCGGGGATCGAACCACGGTCCCTGAAGCCACGCAAGCTTCCCCAAGGAGGCGCTTTAGACCACTGAGCCATCCCGCCGGGCCCCGTTATTTGGGGTTCTGTGTGCTTCAGTTACCTGAATGTCCTATTGTTTTCTCATATTTGGAAAATTTTCTCTGATTACTTCTTCCCATCCTCTTTTTATATCATTTGTGTCAACTCTTTCTTTGTCATTCATTCCTATTAATCTCACATTGTCATTTTTGCATCATTTTGCAGTTGTTGAATTATTTTTCCTGCATTCTGGTTGTTTTTAAGAGATTCTTTCTTACCTTTTCAATACCTGAGACTGGGTTCCCAAGATCTGAAACTCTATTCTCACTTTCATTTATCTGGTGTTTCCAGCTTATGAACGAGTTTTTGTTATCTTGTATATCTATTTGGAACTGTTTCATTCTCTCTCTTTCTGTCCTATATTGTTCATTCAAGGATTCCATTATTTTTGTAATCTCCTGTAAATTTTTTTATCAGTGTCTTCATTAGCGGAATTTATTCAGTCTTTCATTATAGTTATCCTTTCTTTTTCTACTTTAGAGGTTGTTTCTGCTCTCATTAACTCTCTCCCTTTCTGCAATTGTTCTTTTACTCCAGACGCTATAAATTTACAGATGATTTCTTTTTTTACTTCACAGGTTATTTCTGCCCTGATTCCCTCTATACTTTTCTGCAGCCTTTTTTTCTTCAGGCTCTAGTAATTCAAAGATTTCTTTTTTAACTTCAGAGGTTATCTCCAATGTAAATTCCTATATACGTTTACTTCAGATGCTACTAATTCAGAGATTTTTGACTTCATGATTCCCATTTTCTTCTATGGTAGTGTCTCCTGTATTTGTTTCAGGTGGGTTCCGCCCTGAAATTGCATTTTCCTCTTTGTCTGTGTTATTCTGTATAGCAGTTACCTTTGATACAGAACTGCATGCCCAACGGGCTGGCTGGTCAGTCGGGGCTGTTAAAGTTGCACAGGTTCTGGCTTCTGGGTCACCTGCACTTGGGGTAGGCCAGGGGTGGAGGACTCATTCATGCGGTGTCCCTGACTGCTGGGCTGGCTGAGCTTCAGGCGGCCCTGGAAGAGGTCTCACTCATATGATTGGGCTGGCTTCTGGGTTCCTGTAGCTTCTAGCAGCCCCTGGGAAGGAGGTCTCACTCAAGTGGTGGGCTTGGCTGCTTGACCGGCTGAGCTTGCAGCAGGCCTGGCTGTTGGGTTTCTGAGCTTGCAGTGGGTCTGGCTGCTGGGTCTGGGTCAGTTATGTTGCTGGCCATCTGAGAGAGGTCTCACTCATGCATTGGGCCTGGCTGCTGGGTCAGCTGTGCTTCCGGAAGGTGTGGGGAGGTCTCACTCATGTCATGGGCCTCGCTGCTGTGTTGGCTGTGCTTGCAGCCTTGCTGCTTCTTGTGATGCCCTCAGGACATTCTTTCTACTTTTCTGTTCATCCTCAGTAATCAAGTACCTCTCAGCTCTATTTCTGCAATCCACAGCTTAGTGGCACTTTCCTTGTAGCAAAAACACACATTTTTAATCATTGTGCTAGGCTCTTTGCTCTCTATTTACAACATAAATCTGACTAAGCACCCATAACAATAGCCATGCCACTGCCTCATCATTCAACTGCCTTGAGATTTCTTCTGTGATATTATCCAGTGCACTTAATCTCAGTCTCAGGCAAAGTGTCTGGACATAAGCAAAATACAAACAAACATTCTGGAAGTCATAACACTCATTATCTGGAGTCCAATTACCAATGCAAGAACCCCATTCCAGCAGGAACGCCCCCCCCCCAGTCTGGTCATTACAAGCAGGATTTCCATCAGCTTTCTGGTTTCCTGAGCTCTGAACAGAATCTCCCATACAGAACAGGTGAACTTATCCCAGCATTCTTTTATAGGTAACATGTCTGAACCCTTGTTATCTCTTTCCATAAGCTATTCTCAAAGGCTGTAAGGCACATGATGAGGTTTGCTCATAGCAATGAGCCCACTCCTGGTAACAAATTCTATCTCATTTACCCTTCTCTCATTGCTAGGGCAAAATGCCCAGCACTCAATATTAATGAAGGAAAGGCTGATTTAGATCACAGTCAGTGGAGTTTGCATTCCATACTCACCTGGCTTCAAGGCAGAGTTGCACATAGAAGGGGACAGTCATTCCTGGCAGTAGTCAACAACAAAGAGCAAAAGACGAAGCAGGTTGGGTCAGCTAGCTGCTATCTCTCTCCTCCCTACATTTGTGTGCATATTGTCTGCCCCAGGGTGTGTGTGTAGTACTCACACACATGATGCCAACATTGGATGAAGAATTAATCACAAACTCTAGAAGCCACCTCATGACTACATGAGGCTTTGGAGGGACACCTAGATACAAATTATATCAAATGCTACTGAAAGTCTACAGAAATTTTATTAAGTCTATATATCATTTTTTATAATATGCTCATTGTAAACGTACTAGTTTGGTTATCCAGGAACCGAAATATGTTTTAAGTTTATATGCCCTCTTTGGTCAGACATCTGTTATTTTCATTGTAGAGGATTTTCATAACCATTCATAAGTAATATGTTCTTCAAGATGTTATGAATTGTATTGTTTTTCCATTTTAATTCTCTGTGCTTTTATTATTGTTATATGAGAAATTGTTTTCATTTTGAGGATTTGGATATTTTTCTGCTACCTTGTTTAATATAATTTTTAGTTCTAGGGTTCTTGTTTGAATTTTTAAAATTCAAAGATAGTCTCTACATAAGAATATTTGTAATGTTTCTGTTATATATATATATATATATATATATATATATATATATATATATTCAAGTAGGTCATGAGCCCACAGAGGAAATGGATCAACAATGCATAGTGTGCCTAAAGAGAGTCACCTACAGAAAAAAAAAATGCCGTCAGGCTCTCATAGAGAGCAAATTGCTCAAGCAATGGCTGTGACTTATCCAAATGGCTGACACTGACAAAAGTTGTACAAAATGCTGTACATGGTTTTAAGGTAAATCCTGAGGAGATTTGACTGACCGTGTTACATGTTCTGTTATATAGGTCTTGAATTAACTTGGCCTTAACCACCCAACAGAAAAGTTTAACCATGAGGCATAAAAAGTAAACCCATATTAGAGTGCTGAGTTGTGAAAAGCTCAAGTCAACAGCTTCTAACGTTGCCAGTTCTGCTGATAACCCAGTATTATTATGGAGTATTGTTCTATGTATACAACTACTTTGTCTTAGTTCAGTGAGAAGAAATATTTTTACAAATAATGTTTATAAAAGTTATCATGTCTGCATCTTGTACTCTGAACAACTACTATGAAGACAACAGTATGCATTGTATTAATTATTTTGGCTGTCCTCCTAACGTGTTTTGAAACTGTCTCACTGTTATTTCTTATCAAAGTAATAAAAAGATTTAAAAAGTTTCTTATTAGCTTTTCTTTTTCATTTCAATTTCTTGGAATCTCTCTCAAATACGTACTGTCAGTAGTAGTCTAAGAACTTAACAAAATCAAGACGTGAATTTTGGCTCTCAAAATCTTCCTGCCATTGCTTTCGTACCTCGTTGCTCCACCTGTGGTGCATGTTTCATCTTTCCAACCCATGACCAGCAAAGGAAAAAAAGCCAATATAATTTCTTGCCCCATATATTCCTGGAGGTGAGTAAAACAACTTACTTTTGAACATAGGGGAAATCATGCACATACAGTTCAGTCAATGTGGCAACCAGATTGGTGTCAAGTTGTGAGAGGTGACCAGTGATGAGCATGGCATCAACCTCACTGGCACCTATCAGAGAGACAGTGACCTGCTGTTTGACCATATTTCCCCATACTACAATTAAGCTACAGGTGTCAAAAATGTTCCTCATGCTTTTCTGGTGGATCTAGTCCCTATGTCCATGAGCTCTCTTTGATCTGGTCATTTTGGCCACATTTAAACCAGATAATTTTGTTTTGGGCCAACAACTGGACAAAGAGCCACTACACAGAGGGGCCAAGCTGGTGGCCTGTGCCCTGGATGTGGTGCAGAAGGACGCTGAGAGCTGTGGGCTTCCAGCTGACACACTCTCTGGTCATGGACACAGGCTCCAGGATGGACACACTGCTCGTCAAGATTTGAGAGGAGTACCCCAACTGCATCATGAATGCCTTCAGTGTGTTGCCTTCAGCCAAAGTATACAACACTGTGGTTGAGCCCTACAACACCACCCTCCCTGTCCATAAGGTGGTGAAGAACACAGAGGAGACCTACTCCATTGACAACAATATCCTGTATGACATCTGCTTCCAAACCCTCAAGTTGACCACGTACACTTTTGGTGACCTCAACCACCTGGTCTCAACCACCATGAGCAGTATCACCACCTACCTCCACTTTCCTAGTCAGCTGAATGCCAACCTGCTCAAACTGGCTGTGAGCATGATGCTCCTCACATGCCTCCACGTCTTCATGCCATGCTTTAGCCCTCTCACTAGGCATAGCAGCCAGCTGTATTGTGCTCTGATCAAGGCTGAGCTCACCCAGCAGGTCTTTCTTGCCAAGAACATGATAACCACCTGCAGCCCACACCGTTGCCACCACCTCATGGAGGCTGCTGTCTTCCAATGCCCCATGTCCATGAAGGAGGTAGATGAGCAGATGCTCAGTGTGCAGAACAAGAACAGCAACTACTTTGTGGAGTGGATCCCCAACAATGGGAAGACAGTTGTGTGTGACATCCCACTGTGTGACCTCAAGATTGGTATTGCTTTCTTTGGTAACAGCACAGCCACCCAGGAGCTGTTCAAGTGCATCTCATAGCAGTTCATGGTCATGTTCCAGTGTGAGGCCTTCCTGCACTGGTACATGGGTGAGGGCATGGATGAGATGGTGTTCATTGAGGCCGAGAGCAAAGTGAATGACCTGGTCACTGAGTACCAGCAGTGCCAAAATGCCACTGCAGAAGAGGAAAAGATTTTTGGGGAGGAGCCCAAAGAGGAGGCTTAAACCACAGTACCTGTCACCTCAGGCTCCTCACTTTCTTAGCCACATTCAGCTGCCCTTTCTTTCAAAATTTGTTTGCTGCTTTAATCTTGTTTCTTTCAGGGATGTAGAACAGTGCCTAACACACAGTAGGCATTCAATAAATACTTGTTCATTGGATGTCTCTTCCTTCTCTGCTCTGGCAAACTTACACCTCTGTCATCCTAAGCAATCCTGCATTTTCTGCTGGCTTTAACATTTCTCTAGTTCATATTTCTGTTTTCAGAAATCCAGCAAGTTGGGTCTCTTCTAGATCCTCTTTAGAACCAGCCAGGTGGTGAAAACCCACAGAAGACCCACCATCGAGAGCCCAAGGAGAAGAGAAGCAGAGGGTGATGATCAGTTTGGGGAAGAGGGTGTGGCTTACCAGGTGGGAACAAGTTGGGAAAGGGGAATCCAGGCTTTTCGGCTCATCTCCAGGGATTTCTACATTCAGCTTCACAAGACAGTAAACAATATTAGCTTCATAGCACTCAGAACATTTCCCTCCCTTCAGATGGTAGCTGCTACTCTCCCCGGTCGCTTCTACCTTCTGTTCATGAGTGAGGTGCCCCAAAGTGTGGAGAGGTGCATGTCTACCTGCTTTTATGTTGTGGCCACTGCCCAGGACAAGAGAAGCCCTCTTTGTGGTATGTCATCTTTTGCTATTGTCTTGATTTTACACTTATATATGTCTATTTTGTGCTGAACTTACTGTTTTTTTCATATTGAAAAGGGACATTGCCCCAAAAGCCAAAAAAATGATAATTCAAAAATTAAAAAAGAAGTGGAGATTGATGTTCTCCTTTTGGTATTTTCTTTGCTTTTAAGATTTTTCTCACAAACAGAAATTATTCTTGTGGATGTAAGTACCTGAGATTAGGGTATTGCACTAATTGATTTGACGAAGAAAAAAAAAACATTAAGGCAGCTCAAATTTCAAGTCATGGAATGCATAATGCTTTATTGTTTTTAGTAAGGTGTCCACTGAGAAACAGAAACAAAAACTCATTTAAAAACTTTTCAGTTTTGCCAAAAATACTCTATTATAAAGTTCAAGAAGAGGAGATCTTGGTGGCTGAAAATATCCGCATTAAAAAGGTGCCAACTAATTTATATTAAGTATAAATGATGTATGCATCAGTATCATGGGAACCAAAAACACTATGCCATTCACAGGTTTGAAGTTGCAAAAATGAAAGAGATCTCTTTGAGAAGACATACCTCAGAGTGCCATACTTATTCATGGCAAGCTAACAAAAACATTCCTGGAAATCAGTCATCTAGGTACTTATAGGCCTCCATATCTGTTATCCAAAGACTCCTAGATAACATTTGAGTTAGCAGCAGACCTTGGTATCATGCATGTTGCGCTACTTTTTTTTTTTTTTTTTTTTTTTTTTTTTTTTTTTTTTTGCCTTTTTGAGACAGGGTCTCGCTGTACAGTTCAGGCTGGCCTTGAGCTCAGTTTTGTAGCCCAGGATGGTCTCGAACTCTCACCAATCCTCCTGCCTCAGCCTCGTGAGTGCTGGGATTACAGGCATGCTGTGCTACTTTTATACACATGCAGAAAGCTACAGATGTGGAGACAGGGAAACTTCCACCAGTTCAGATGACCTGTAAGATGAGGCAGTGTGCCCCAGAGACGACTGTGGATGGACTTGTGAAAATAAAGTTGAAAGCTCTGGAACTCCTCAAAAGTTGCAGAAACCAGGAATGTAAATTTACACTGAGAAATGCCACAATGAGTAAAGCCAGCATGAGAAACCAGGAGAGCTTCAACAGATAGTGTTATAAAGGTGAGGCCATTCAAGGTTATCTGCTAATTTTTAGTGCTATTTCCTGTGCAATTAGAGTTCTGTTCAGAATGTGCTTCCTTATGTCTATATCTTCTGGATTTTACCTAATTTAACTTCTAGCAGATTGCATCTGTTTTTATAACTAGGCCATTGATCCATTTAGATTTGATCTTACTACAGGAAAGAAATATGGGTATAAACTCATTTTTATTTTTGTGGATAGCCAGGTTTCCCAGTATATAATTTTGGAACCTTAGCCCAAAAGCAGATGCCTGAAGGTGATGTATTTTTCTGCATCATGAATCCCATTCCATTGTGTTTGTGCCACTAATATGCATTACTATAGCTTTGTAGTATAAATTGGAATCTGAGATTGCAGCTCCTCCTGATTTTCTACATTAGTTCCTACATTAGTTCCAGATTTCTTTGGCTATTATGAGTAACTGGTTCCATATTAATTGTAGGACGTTATCTTTTAGTTTTGTGAAGAATACAATTAGTATTTAGATTGAGATTGCATCATATTTATGTAATACATTTTGTAATATGACAATTTTTACATTATAGGTTCTGCTTTTTCCCAGGAACAGAGGATGACTTTCCATTTTCTAATGTTCTCTTCGGTTATTTTTTAGACTTCTGTTGTTTTTGTTATAGGTATCATTCATCACCATGATTAGGTTAACTACTAGTTATTTGTTTGGAGTTACCATGAATAAGAAGATATTCTTTTTTTAAGGTATTTAGTACAGGGCCTACAGAGTCTCACTACACACATCAGAATCATAGTGATCCTCCTGTTTTCAGCCTCCCAAGTGCTGGGATTACAGGTGCAAGCCACTATGCCCAGTCTCAATACCTGTTTCAGTGTGCTGCGGAGTCAGGGCTGCTGTGACACTCCAAGAATCGAACCCCAGCCCCTGATTTATTCCTTAGTGGCTTTGCTGGAGTTGTACAGGAAGACTGTTGACATTCTTAGTGGATTTGGTTAGAGTTTGGAATCTTCTTCATTCATTTTCAGTTTATATGCATTTTATTTTTTTCTTATCGATGTGATATGTTTTGAATATTATATGAAATAAGAGTGGTAAGAGTACACACTTTTATGTATGGCTTTACAAGAAAGGCATTTACATTTTTCTTTATCTAGTGTGATGTTGGCTGGTGGTATGCCACAAATCACTTTTCTCGGTTTGAATTAAGTTCCTTTAATGACCCCGAACAGCCTGTAGGAATTTCTTTAAAATACACAGACAAAAAAAGTATTTACACAATTTAGATACAGTATCATTTCTCCAAAGCTGAATGCTATATTTATATCATTTGTTTGTCTTCTGTCACGGTTACAAATTTATTTTTCCTATCTGGTCATGGCATACAATCTTCTTGATGATTTGGTAAGATTCATCCCAGCAATGCAAGGATGATTCAACATATGCAAATCTAAAAATGAATTACACTCTATCAATAGAGATAAATCTAAAAACCACAAGATCATCTCAATTGGTGCAGAAAAGGGTTTTGGTGAAGTCCAACACTCATTCATGTTCAAAGTCCTACAGCAAATTAGAATAGGTGGCCTCCACCTCAATGTGATAAAAGCCATCTATGACAATACAATGGCTACCAAAATTCTGAATGGGGAAAAACTGAGAATTTTACTTTCAAATCTGGTACAAGAAAAGGATGTTCTTTATCACCACTGCTATTCAGTATAGTTCTGGAATCATTACCTAGATCCACTAGACAAAAGAGAGAAATAAAAGGAATAAAAAATAGGTAACTAAGAAGTTAAAATATCATTATTTACAGATGATATCATACTCTACTTGGAAGACCCAAAACACTCCACCAAGAAGCTACTTGAATTAATATGCAAATTTAGTTGCAGAGTGGGATACAAAGGCGATATCCAAAAGTCAATAGCATTCCTTTACACACATAACAACAACACTGAGAGGGAAATTAGAGAAACGTTATCTTTTACAATAACACTGTGGAAAATGAAACACTTAGGAATCAATCTAACTAAAGAATTGAAAGATCTATTTAATGAAAACTACAATACTTTGAAAAAAAGAGATCATAGAGGATTTTAGAAGATGGAAAGATATTCCCTGCTCCTTGATAGGAAGAACCTACATTGTGAAGATGGCCATACTTCCTAAATTGTTATACAGATTTAATGCAATCCCTATCAAAATATCATCAACATACCTCAAAGGCTTGGAAAAAGCATTCCTAAAATTTATTTGGAACCAGAAAAGACTTAGAATGTCAAAGACAATCCTGGATAACAAAGACAAGGCAGAAAGCATTACAATTCCTGACTTAAAACTATACTACAAAGGTACTGTAATAACATCAGCATGGTATTAGAAAAAAGATAGACCTGAGAATCAGCAGAATAGATTAGAAAATGCAGAAGCAGCTACAAACACACTCAGCCGCCTTATCTTTGACAAAGGGGCCAAGCTTTTATACTGGAAGAAAGACAGCCTGTTTAAAAAATGGTGCTGGAAAAACTGCACCTCTAGATGCCATAAATGATTCTAGGACATTTCCCTTAACCATTTACAAATGTGTAGCAGTACAATCTTATGGCAACAGACTCTGATTTTGCCAGTAATACTGATAACCAATTAATATTGTGCAGTATTGGACTATATTTACAGTTACTTTCTCTTTGTTTAGTGAAAACAAATATTTTTACTAATAATGTTTAGAAAAGATACAATGTCTGCATCTTATACTCTGAAAAACTTTTATGGAAGCAATATGCAATGTATTAATTGTTTTATCTGTCCTACTAACGTGTTGTGCAACTGTTTCATTGTGGTTTCTCATTAATATATATATATATATATATATATATATATATATATATTTTTTTTTTTTTTTTTTTGCAGTACTGGGCATTGAACTATGGATCTTGCACTTGTCAGACAAGCGCTCATTCTACTGAGCTATGTCCCCAGCCTATTTTTTCATTAATATTAATAAAAATAAATAAATTAATTGATAAAAGGAATCATTTTGTATAAGTCAGACTAGGTAGTCATACAAATCAAATGCTGTAAACTGAATTTTTAAATAAAATGGTTTAGAAATTTCTTAGTTACAAATAACCCCTGACGAATTCTTAAATTTTATGTCCATATAGCTGAGTTTAACACATTTTAATAGGTCTACACTGAATAAAGATAAAAATGCAGGGCCTCAAGTTACTTTATGAATTAGGAATTTGTATATTATGCTTAGAGAGACTTTAATCACAAATCCTCATTCTACACAAAATCTTCTAGTATGTTAGTTATACAATCAATTTAAAATAATCTAGTAGTTATATAGTAGTTTATTTAGATTTGGATATAGTACTGTATATTGTGTCAATATTTCCCCAGTTCAAAATAGCATATACGATCAGTATTTCCTCAGGTCTCACAAAAGTTTCCCTATATTGTTTTTGTCTGACACTGTGTGCCAACCAATCTGATAATATTTGATTTTTAAGTTAGCCAACAAAAATAGTCTTTTCATACTTCAGTAAGTCAGCAATAAATTTGTTCAGTAAACATATAATTAGCAGTTAAGAGTCAGATTGAATGGGCCTGGCAAGATGGTTCAACAGTGTTGAGTGGCTGCTTATGAAAGCTTAGGCAACCTCAAGGACCGTGGTTCAATCCCCACACGACATGCTGCTGCAGCCCCAACCCTCAGGCAGGATAAGCTGGCCATAATATATGTATATATATATATATATATATATATATATATATATATATATATATGAATAAAATTGAAGAGCATTTTGTATGTTTGGGTATTTTTTGAGTATGTGTAGTAAGAGTCATTAATTATGAATTTGTCACGTCTCAGTGCTAAAACACTAAAAAAACTTCTCATGCATTCTTAGGAAAATGATTGTACTGCCATAGAAAGCATTGTAAATCTTTAATATACTAGTTCTTGGGTTGGGGAGATAGCTCTGTGGCACAAGTGCCTGCCTGGCAAGTGCAAGGTTCTGAGCTTGAACCCCGGTGCTGAAAAAAAAAATTAGTACCTAATATACTAGTTCTCATATATGATTTGAATGATAAAGTTGGTCGTATATTTAAAATTTTTCTTTTTAAAGAGAATATAAATCAGTAAATAAAGAAATTCAGGGGCCAGGAAGATAGCTCCGTGGCACAAGTGCCTCCCTGACAAGTGTAAGGTCATGAGTTTGAACCCTGGTCCTGCCAAAAAAAAAAAAAAAAAAAAAAGAATTTCATCAAAAAAATATGAGTTTGATAGAGGTTGTTCTATTGCATAATATTATCATCACATTTACTGTTTAGATTACCAGATATAAGCATGCAGAAGTAGTAAAATATGTTATAAGAAATCAAGAAAGACAGGCCAGGGAGATAGCTTAGTACAATAAGAGTTTATGTGGAAAGCATGAGGTCCTGAGTTCGATTTCCAGTACCCCCCCCCAAAAAAAAGAGAACACAAATTTTAAGCATTGACTGATGAACTACTCTTTTCATTAGACAAGCAGAAATCATAAAATATCATTTTTCTTTCTTTCTTTTTTCTTTCTTTCTTTCTTTCTTTCTCTCTTTCTTTCTTTCTTTCCTATTTTTTTCTTTTTGGGACAGGGTCTTGCTATGCAGTTCAGGCTGGCCTTGAGCTCACTTTTGTAGCCCAGGCTGATCTCGAACTCGCACCAATCCTCCTGCCTCAGCCTCCCGAGTGCTGGGATTACAGGCGTGCGCCACCATGCCCAGCTCTTTCTTTCTCTCTTTCTTTCTTTCTTTCTTTCTTTCTTTCTTTCTTTCTTACTTTCTTTCTTTCTTTCTTTCTTTCTTTCTTTCTTTCTTTCTCTCTCTCTCTCTCTCTCTCTCTCTCTCTCTTTCCTTCCTTCCTTCCTTCCTTCCTTTTTTTTATAGATCTCATTAAATTGCTCAATTTTCCACAATGCTCTCAAAATTGTCCTACTTCTGGCTTGGCTTTCCATGGTTCTTAGAATCACAAACAAGTTCCACTATACTTGACTTACTCATGATAACTCAATAAAATTTATATTAAACCATCTATGCATTTTTGTTTCTTTTTTTAAACAAAAAGTATTTATGGATTCAAGTTTTATAAGTAGATATGGGCCTTGGCAGGCTACCTATTTCTTCTTGTGTATGTGTTTGTACTTTATTTCTCTCAAAGAATGCATCCATTTCATTAATATCATCAAATTTCTGTGCATAGTTATATTTTTGTGTGACCATTTGCTTTGCATAACAGTCTAACAAAGTGTTCAGTTGCTACAGCATTTTGTCATAAAATCTAGAGTAATATGGAAATGTGTCTTTAAATCTTTATGGTAAGAGTTGAATGAAAATTAATTTGTGATAATCTTTTCAATACCCACAAAATCTGATGACAGTAGTCAATACTCATTATAACATAAAAATGAATAAGATAGCCAGGCCTGGTGGCACACGCCTGTAATCCCAGTGCTCTGGAGGCTGAGGCAGGAGAATCGGTGCGAGTTCGAGACCAGCCTCGTCTACAAAAGTAAGTTCAAGGCCAGCCTGAACTGCATAGTGAGACCCTGTCTCAAAAAGACAAAAAAAAAATGAATTAAGATATCACTTAATCCTGAGTGGATTTGACCCTGGAAGATACATAAAAAAAAGAATGAATGTTTTGTTATACAGGTCTTGCTTCAACTTGCCCTTAATCACCCAGCAAGAAAAAAAAAATGCTTAATTACAATGCATGAAACGCAGAGCTAGATTGGTGAGATGAGCTTTAGGAGGCTTAGATTCAATAGCCTCCAATATCACAAGCTTCACTGGTGGCCCACTGCAATTGCAAAACCTTTGACTGTGTATGTATCTGCTTCCTCTTAGTCCAAAGAGAAGTATATACTTTTCCTTTTTTTTTCTACGCAACATCAATAGGGAGGCAGGTCATGCCCACACAGTGTACTCTGTAGAACGATTGTGAGGACAATATGCAATATGTCAACTTTCAAAGAAAAGAAAGGGGAA
>PVJA010013271.1:19611-50063 GCA_004027025.1 Myocastor coypus | reverse complement strand
TAAAAAAAAAAAAAAAAAAAAAAAAAACTTTAAGGAGATAGAATCAGGTAGGAAAATAGCAATACTTGCCTTAGCTTAAATTAAAACCAACACATTTTTTAACGATTCATTCATTCACTCAAAAACAACAATTATGCCATTATCTGTTAATATCAACCCTGTTATGAAAACACCTGTCTTTTCCAAAATATAAAGCAATTAGTGAGAAGCACAGAGATGCCCTACACTTTTTGACAGTTTCCCTAGCATCTGATTTAACAGAAGACAGCTGGGCCTTCGTATCTGCTGCCTTGTTCAGCCTGGGCAACACCTCGGATCTGGGAGCTGCTGGAAAAGGCTCTGCACCTCAAGATAGTGTGCTGGTGAAAACAACCCTGAGGTCTTTCTGCTGTCCTGAAAACACCCAGAAGTTTCCAGCAGCCACTCTTGAAGGACCATGGTATGGTGAGGAAGGGAGGGAGAGGGTTGAAGCAGGCGTATTTTCCTCTTTCTAAGCCTAAAGCAGAATCTCCAGAGGACCAATGAGAAAAAGCCACTAGATATTTGGTTAGCTTTCTGGATTCCAGGCCCTCTGCACCAACAGATCTGTCTGAGGTCCCTTCCCCAGCCGCCTCATCTATAGACTGATGCTGATTCACTCCTCTAAGTCCAGTGGATTGACTAGCACTTAGTTGATGCCAAGTTTGGGTTATTTCCAAGGTGTCCAAGGGGTGCTTCAAAATGATCAGGTGCCCGAATCCCACCACCATGGAGCCAGCTTGTGTTTCAGAAGTAGCACCTATGAGGTAGCAACAAGAGGAAGTAGGGAACAGATGCTGATGGAGCTTGAACCCCACTCTGCACTGACCAAAGGAGACTGTGGGAAAGTTGCAACATGTCCAAGCTTCAGCTTTGTTGCATGGAAGGTACAAACACCCACAGGTGACTCCTTGGTGATAGCGAGAGGAGTTTCAGAGCTGGGTGGACAGCTTCAAAGCCTTGTGGGAGATGAGCTAATTGCTTGAAGATTAAAGAGACTCCTGAAAAACCTGAGCAGAGAATGGGCACACTTTAGAGGGTAAAGGTCTCAGTTGCTGCCTCATTGCTCTGACAAAATATCTGACACCAAAAGTTAAAGGAGGAGAGGTTTATTTTAGCTCACAGTTTGTAGAGGTTTAGTCCATATTCTGGCTCCAGGGCAGGGTGACACGGCAGAGGGGCATGGCAGAGTAGAAATAGGCCATAAGGGCAGGTAGAAAGCGACCTTGCCCTTTCACGCCATCTGAGCTCCAAGCCTATTGGATGGCACCACACACACCCAGGTAGGCCTCCCATCATCCACACCCAAGGCTGTGTGCATCAGTGCATGGACAAATCCAGTTATCACACCCTTAATCCATATTCACACACCTGTGACCCAGCCTCTCCCAAAAGCGCTCCCTGGGAGTACGTGAGGTTTGGAGGGACATATAAATCATAATAGGAAACTAAGGCTGATGTGTAATTATTCTTTCAGGCAAAAAATAATTTTTAACTTCTTTTCCTTTTAAGGGAAAAAAACAAGAAAAATGATGACACGAAATTTCAAAACAATAGGAGAGTAACAATGGTTAATAATTGCATATTGTTAGCATCAAAGTAGTTGGCCAGATTCCAAGATGCAGGCATGAACATCAGCATAAAAAGTGGATCAAACAATAGTAGCACAAACCTTTTTTCAATGAACCAATAGATACAAGTACTATAACTATCTTACCTTTTTTTTTTTTTTTTTTTTTTTTTTAGTGGCCGGCTCAGCCTGCCTTGGAGATGTGGCTGGTGCAGTATATGGTGCCAGGGATCAAACCCTGTGGTTGCTGGGCAAGTGCTTGTTCTACTGAGCTATCTCCCTGGCTATTTTAACTATCTTTGTATATTTATATGTGTATATTTTTCTTTCTTTCTTTTCTCCTTACCCTCATCCCAGTTTCTCTTCTCTTTTGAATAGATTCCTGCCATTTCACCCATCAAGCATTGTACATTTTGAATCATAGTTACTCTATCAATTTCTTACACTAGGAAGAAAACATAATTTTTCCACATGAAGTCTGATGTGTTTCACTCATGACTATGGTCTCAATTTGCAGCCATTTACCTATGAAAGTTTCAAGTTGGTCCTTTTTATGACTGAGTAGTATGCCATTGTATAAAAATACTCCATCTTCTTTTATCCATTCCGCAGTTGATGGGCATTTGGGTTGTTTCCAAGATCTAACTATGACAAATTGCTCTGCTATAACCATATGGCATGTTGTTTTCAATTCTTCTGGAAAAATACCCAGAAGGGGAATAGCTGGGCCAAATGAAACCTTTAGTCCTAGTTTTTTTGAGAAATCACCACACCGATTTCCATAATGGTTGTACCAGTCTATACCCCGCAAACAGTAGAAAAGTATTCCTTTTGCCCCATAGCCCCAGAAGCATTTGTTATTGGTTGATTTCTTGGTGGTAACTATTCTTTCTGGGGTGAGATGTTGTTGAACATTTATTTCATAGATTTATTTGTCAATTGTATTTCTTCATCTGAGAAATATGTATTCATCTCAAATGCCCATTTTTAGATTGAGCCTTTGAATTGGAGGACCTGTGTTTTTTTTCAATTCTTTATATGTGCTAGATATAAGTCCATTGTCTGAGGGACGCAACTTTTCCCACTCTATGGGCTGTCCTTTTACTTTATTGGTGATTTCTTTTCATTTGCAAAAATTTTTATGAGATCCCATTTGGGAGGCTGAGTTAGGAGGATTATTGAAAGTTTGAAGCTAATCTGGGCTACCAAGTGAGCCAAAGACCAGCCTGAACTGGCTAGCAAGACCCTTGTCTAAATATATACATATACCTACATATGCATGCATGCATACAAACACATGATGAGATCCCAATTGAGTCAACAAATATTTGATAAAACCAAGCACTGTGGGGTTATGGGACACAGGAATGAACCTGAGACATAGTTTTTGGCTTCCCTGATGTCAGACACGTGACAGTGCAAGGGGCCCCCAGATGCACAGTGCCCAGGTTCAGCCTGGGAGGAGGAGGTACAGACAGCACCACACACAGACACCCAATTACAGGTCACAACATTGGCAGTTGGAAGGCACACCCCTGCATTTCTCAGTGCCCAGGAAGCCACTGTTTCTCATTAGCCTGAACTGTACTGAGCAGCCTAGCACCACCCCTACATCTCCTGGAGTTACCCTCATCCCCCAAGAACCAGAGGTACCTCTGGGACAGCATTTGACCTTACAGCAAATGACACCAGCTAAGCTGCTGGGTGAGGACAGGGGCCATGGAGCCTGGATAGGGACCCAGCTCTGCTAACTGGATAACCATAGAGCAGAACTGTGCTTCTCCGGAACTCGGTGTCTCAAATGGTTAAATGAGGCAGATAATAGTATCTGACTAAAAGAATTGCTGGTATGATTACATGAATTAAAGGGTTTACTTAGACCTGTTCTTGGCACATGGCAAGCACTATGTAAGTGTTAGCTCTCCTCATCCTTGCCATTGCCATCATTGTTATCTTTGAACCTCTGAACATTTTTAAGGAGAAGAGGAGGTATGCCACCCTACCCAGTATTTTCTTTCATTTTCACTTTTAGCTTCTGAACTATCACTCCAAACCAACCTGGCCATCACAATCAAGGTCTTCCGGTGAAAAAACAAGCGTGAGGAAGGAGCACACCTATAATTCCAATATTGATAATTCATACTAAGGATTTTCCATGTGCCAGAATCTGTGTGAAACCCTTTATAGGCCAAAAGGCTTGGACTATTAAAATGATCTCTTTAGGTAGGGGGTGTAGTTCAGTGGTAGAGTGCTTTCCTAGCATGCACAAGACCCTGGGTTCAGCCAATCCTCAATGCAAAAAGAAAGAAAGAAAGAAAGAAAGAAAGAAAGAAAGAAAGAAAGAAAGAAAGAAAGAAAGAAAGAAAAGAAAAGAAAAGAAAAAGAAAAACTTTGCTAGGTGAGAACTTCTTTAAGGCTCAGAATGCTAAACCACAGGACCTCCACGATAGTTCCAAACAATACCACCAGGAGGTAGTGCAGCTCTACGTTCCAATCCGGCAGTCTGCCAGGAACACATAGGAAAAGCTTTGATGAGCGCCTGTGGTGTGTCAGTAACTGTTCAAACAACTAAAAATACGTCAGCAAATTTGAGAGTGGAGGGAAATCAGCACTAGGGGTTATTCCTTTTACTCTTCCTTAAAAGTCAGGTATTTCGTGGAGTTGCATGTCCAAAGGGTATGTGACTTGTACAACTTGGAGGAACCCAAACTGTAAGGCTCGCGGGAAGGAATGGGAGTTTCTGGAAAGTCTGCCTCAAACTCAGGCTCAGCAACAGGCCTGGAAAGGGTGTCATCCAGGATCCGGCCTAACAAAGCTGTCTCCAGGATGTGCCTTTCAGTTTCATGAGGCTGGGAGTAGGAGCCACCCTGGGAAACTACGGTGGGGAGAAAGGATGACCCTCACAGGTCTATTCGGTTCCTGAGACAGAACCCAGCTTTTGAGCTGAAGGTCACCTTGGAATCAGCCCCATGGAGTGCTTGGCGCACAATCCCCCAAGTCTGGTCCCTGCAGGGCTGACCTGTGCCAGGCGTTTAGACTGGGAGACGACTTAGTGCCCAGGCACGGCACTGCTCTGCACTCCTTCACACAGGTTCCAAGGCCGCCCCATGGGCTCGCACCCCGTCAAACCCTGAGCATCCTCGAAGAGCACAGCCAGGAGCCCAGACCTCCTCCAGGTGCGCGCCAGAGACAGAGAAGGACGCACACATCCGTGAGTGCCGTGCACTGGGCTCAGTGCACGGACTTGCGGGACTATGATCAGGAGGGGCCTATCAAGAGGAGCCCGAGCAGCGTGGTGTGCCTGCAGTAGACGAAGGCAGCAGGGATTTAGGGATGCCCGATTATCGTATCCTGGCCTGGTGCAGATGTGTCGCGGGGAAGTCACTGCTTGTGAGCCCTGACTGGAATGTGCCCTAGGTTGCAGAAGGCTTTGCCCCAGTAGCCCAGTGGGAGCATCTTCCGTGTGTGTGTGTGTGTAGACGAGGACGTTTTTGCAAACGGAGTAACGTGGACAAACGGTGGCTGAAAGAATGGTCTTAAAATTTGGGCTGCTGGAAGCCGGAGAGCGATCTCTGAGACCTGGGCCTAGGAGCCCAAGAGCTTGTGGCCCTGGATGCGCTGGCAGCCCGCAGAACAGCCCGCGGGACGGGACCGGGCGGGGACAGGCGGGGGCGGAGCCGAAGGGAGGGGCCGCGGCCGCTGCAGCAGCGCTGGCCAGGCCAGGGGGCGCCATGCGCGTCAGCAGCTCGTGAGGGCTATGCAGTGAGGCGCGAGCCGCGGCCGGCGGGCGTGCGCGGAGCCGGGGCCGCGGCCGCGCTGCGGAGATGTGACTCGGGCCGAGGGCCAGCGGGACCGTGGTTGCTGAAAGGCGCGCGGGACGGTGAGTGCGAGCCGTATGGACACCGTGGAGGGCGCTGCGGGCACCCTAGAAACTTTTGGCGTAATAGGCCTGGGACGATTGGAGGGTCGGTCGCTTGGGTTTTGCTAACCACCGCCCCCTCCTGGGTTGGTCTGCCGGGGCGAGCGTGGGGTTCAGCTGAGGGGAGCCACAGTGCGGCGGGAGAGGAGCCGCAGAGGCGGGGCGGGGGAGGCGGGGCTGGGGACCTTTATCTGAGGAACTAAGGGGGCTATGTATCCGGACCAGATGCAGCTCCAAGTCCCTGATGGGCCGGGGTGAATACAGGTGAAGAGCAGCGGCGCACGAGTGACTGCTGTGAGCAAAGCCGCAGGCATCGGGGGCCAAGAGAAGGGCCGGTGGGGAGGGGGCCGCGTCCGGTGAAGACGGAGCCCGGGCGCCAGAGCGAGGATTTGGGGGCCGGGCAGCCGTACCTGCTGCAGGGACGTCGGCGGAGGCCACTACTACCTGGTGTGGGCAGGGGGTGCCACCGGGGAGTTGAGACCGGAGACTGCGGGACAAATGGGGACGGGAGATGGGGCGGCTGCGTACAATGGGAGGGTCGTTTCCGTTCCAGACGCGGAACACAGCCAAGAGAGGGTAAGGACCCCTCAGTGGTATGCCCCCTTTCATGGGGGACACGATCGTCCATCCTCTTGAGAGCCACACACACCCAGCTCCCGCCTGGGGCCCCGGGGCACTGATTAACCCGGTCCAGAGGGGCGCACCGACCTTCTCCGGGAGGCTCCCCAGCCCTGCGGGCTCCTTCCCCTGTCCTTGCTCCGTCACACCGAGGCCGAGCTAGTTCCCCCTGCACGTCCCCCGATAGCCAAGGAGCGGCTTCTTGGAACGAGGACAAAGGCCCCTGTAGTGTGGTGAACAGCATCAACCCGCCTGAGGCCGTAGTACACGCGCCACATTGACTGCCCAGCTGCGGAGGGACGTGGGGCACCTGAGTGGAGCCCAGAAAGCCCCGGGGTTCCTGCAAAGACAAGAGTTGTGGAGGGGTCTGGCACGAGGCCTCAGCACTACAGCCAAGGAACGTTATTTCAGAAGTTTCTATAGAGGGGATGCGGGGGCTTTTGGAGTAGCCAGACTTCGAGTTCAACTGCATGCAAATGACATGTAAATAGAATGCAAAGTGGCAGCTGTGGCTGGGAGCCCTGCCCGCGGCCAGTTTTCGTTCTAGACCGAAGAGTGAACATTGTTTCCAATCCAGTTCCTGCTGGAGTCTCAAAGAGGGTGAGCTGAGATGGAAGGGGAGCTGTGGGAGGGGAAGGAGTCTCCATTTGGGGCCTAGGCAGCAAGACAAACACGTTTGTTAAAAAATAAGCTTAAAGATCTTCATTGATTAAATTTTTATTTCTACAATCATCTCAGCCAGAGAAGTGGGTGCTAGACTAACCCCTTGTATAAAATGAATAGGTCCTTGCTCGTAGGGAGCCTAGGAGATGGGTCAGCACACACAAAAGAAGCAACTGACGAGCAAAAGATATCCTCCCAGTGGGCTGGGGCTGCAGAAAATAAGACCCGGCGCTGGGAAGGAGAAGCTACTGAAGAAGAACGCCTTTGAGTGGAGCTCCCCACAGTGGGGCTGGCCCCAAGGAGCGAGGGAGATGTGGGGGAAGAGTGAATGAGGCGAGGGCGAAAACACAGAGGAACTAAACAAAGGCCACAGTGGCCAAGGAGGAGGCAGATTTCAGGGTAGAGGTGGATGGCAAGTATCTGCCAGACCACCCTCTCTGGAGCCCTGGGAAAAAGTTGAGGCTTAATTCTGTTGGGCTGTTGAACACTAGGCCGGTCTAAGCAGAAATACACAGGACTTGATGTTTTGAAAGCTTCCTTGCCCTGGACAAGGAAATGGGCAGCAGCTCTTCCATTCAGCCTGTGGGATGCTTTGGACCCACCCGCCCAGCTAACCAGAGGAGTGGCTTGGGCTTTCATATCCATCCCCACTTTTGGATAGTTGCCCTAACCAGGTTTCATCTATAGCCTAGAGTCCTGTAAGCACTTCCATGAAGGCTTCCTAGGGGTTTGAGTTAGTCACTTTTATAGCCAAGGAACCTGTACTGTGGAACGAGCAGCCAAGGATGTAATTTTTATCCAAATGATTGCTTTTATTTACAGTGTTGAAGCAGCTTTGCCTAGTCATAGAATTTGTGTTTTTGAAGTCCTGTTCACTAACCTCTGAGGGCTTGTTAGCCTCCTATCAGGCCAATGCAAATAGGCCAGTGCCTATTTGCATTGGGAAATTAAGGTATGAGATAGTGTTAACTTGGAAAAGATATCAGGGGCTGCCTTTCAGGTCTGGAAAAGAGCTTAATAATATCAGGAAACTTTGTAACCACTGAATCCAGCCAGATGCACCGTTGCTGCAGTGGGAGTGGGCTGAGACCATGTGATACTGAGGTCCCTGAGGAGCCTGGCTCCTGGCCTCCACCAGACACAAGGAGTTGGACCAGGAGGATAGTGCAACAGCCTTGGGATCCAGAGCTGAGAGAAATGGGTTCTAGTCCCAGGATGGCCTGGAAGCTTCTGTCCAACCATTTAACCTCTCTGCCCTGCTTGTCCCAACAGAGCAGTGGTGTTTGAGAGGCTTTTTAACCAGGTGCCAAGTTCCTTCCCAGGTACTGTAACTCCACTTTTCAAACCAGCCTCATGAAAGTGGTGCAAGATGGAGACTGAGGACCATAGTTATGCCCACTGTCAGATACTTCTTTTTCTGACTCCCCTGTCCTAGCCCCTATCCTCTTGAGATCTTCTACTCTTGAGGAGTCTAATGGAAACTATGCCAGATATTCATCTGGGGGCTGAACTATTAAATGTGCCTGGGGCTAGAATAGCTGTGTGCCCTAGTGCACACAAGCACCTCTGCTCTGCATTGTTTTTCTTTTTCTTATTCCTGTTAAGAGTGCTTCCTCCATCTCTGGTGGAGGATATGCCTTCTCTGACCTGGCAGCACCGTGGAAGGACCTCAGTGAGGGTGAATGTCCTCCTCTAAGACCTGCTGGTAGCAGGAAAGTCAAGGTAGTCAGAATGGTGTGTTCTAGAAGGGTTTTAGAATTTTTGTTTCTTCCTTCTCAAGGGTGGAAGGGAAAGAGGATCCTTGTTCCCAAGAGAAAGGCTGGTGCTTGATCTCATTAGTTCCTGGTTCTGACCCAAGAGAGACGCCTGCCTCATGGTCTCTGGTCTGGCCTTGCCTTTGACCTTCACAGGAGGCTTCTACTCAGAACACTTACCCAGCATAGCAGAGGCATTTGGAGGTCCCCAGAGTAGACAACCCCCAAAAGAAAAGGATCTCCCCCTCCTACCACTTCTTCATGGGTCTCTTTGCTTGCTATGTGGTAAAGAAGGCCAGAGTTGATGGTGGGAAAGTACTGACATCAAGTGCGCGAGCACGTGAGCACACACACACACACACACACACACACACACACACACACACACCATCTCCATGGTGACAGGAAACCAGCAAGGAGTGTGGGGCAAGATTGATCTTTGTTTCTTTCTTGGTAGTGCTGGGGATGGAACAGAAGATCTTGAACAAGCTGGGTGTGTATTCTGCCACTTAGCTACATCCCCAGCACATGGGGCAAGATTTAAAACGAAGGTCTGACTGAAGCTCATGCCTGCTGCCTCCAGTAGCTGGGCTGGGAGAACCAATCTGTGTGGCCCAGATGGGCCTAGCCATCCTTCTCATACAAAAAAGTACACTGCATCTTTTCCAGGCTCTACAGGATCCAGTGAGCAGAAGAGCAGTAAGCCACCCCTGCTCTTGCCAGCAGAGCTGTTTCTGGCTCCTCTGTAGAGTGCCTATGCTGATGTTTGTGCACACACATGCTTCTGTGCATGTGTGCATATGTGTGTATGTGTGTGTGTATGTGATACTTGTGATGTATGTGAGTGCATTTTAGAACTATGAATGACTCACATTTTCGGGAGTCTGCCTGGCAGCGAAGGTAATTAGCATGCGAGCCAAGTCTTGCAAGTTCATTCACATTTATTCACTGTTGCTCTAATAAGCCCCACAGCAATCCTGTAGGACCATTCCAAGCCCAAACTTTGACTTAAAACTACCAGACCCTGGGCTTCCTCCTCTATGATGGAATGAGAACCCCTACCCTTCCAGGGTGATGTGAAGGTTAAAGACTATAAATTCATCAGCAGTAAAGTATCAGAAGTAGACAGATGGCCTGGGCTGGAGGTGGGTTGGGGAGGAATCAATCAAAAGAGTTTTTACACTGTGGAATATTACTCTTCTATAAAAAAGATATAAAGTTGCTGGGCGTGGTGGCACACCCCTGGAATCCCAGCACTTGGGAGGCTGAGGCAGGAGGATCGGTGTGAGTTTGAGACCAGTCTGGGCTACAAAAGTCAGCTCAAGGCCAACCTGAACTGCATAGCAAGACCCTGTCTCAAAAAGACAAAAAAAAAGATAAAGTTGAGGCTTTTATAGGTGAATGGATGCAACTAGAGTCCATACACACAAGTGAACTAAATCAGACTCATTTGTACAAACATTGTATTGTCTCAATAGTGTAAGAACTTGAAAGAGCAAATAAAATCTGAAAGGCACAATATTTACTGTGAATAAGAAAGAGTCTGTTCAAAGGGAAGGAAAAACTTGGGATGAGGGAAAGCACAGAAAAAGGAGGGAGAGGGGAGAAAGATACCTTTATGCAAGTATGTAGGATGGCTTGCATAGTTGCATTGCTGATTTCTGCCAGTCTAAAAGGGGAGCAGTTGATGCTGAATTTTTTTTTTCTTGTTCTTGTTAATTTCTTGTAACTTTTTCTTTAACTGATTTGCATACTTGTATCTGGTAATCTGAACAGCTAATTTAAAGACATTATTATGCAATACAGCAACCATTGTTGAATTCCTATTGTTTAGTGATGTTCTGTATTTTCTTTCTTTCTTTCTTTCTTTCTTTCTTATTTACTATTTTCTATTCACTTTAGATCAAAAAGAGTAGTAATAAAATAATGGAAAATTGTGGCCTATGCTACAAAGGAAAGGATCAAAAGTACTTGTGTAGAAGCTGGGGATGTAACTCAGCAGCCTAAGCACCTTCCTGGCAATTGTAAGGTCCCAACTTCAATTCTGGGTGCTGAAAAAAATAAAAGCAAAAAGTACTGGCACAGAGTATGGCAAGGCAAGGAGAACCTCATTTTTAGATGGACTGTTCACCCAGTAGCTCTCATCAAGGGATACTTCTAGACCTGCTCTGAAGTAAAAGCTCAGAAACAGTTGCACTATTACTTGTGTGTTGTTTCTACCACTTTCTAGCTACACGACCTTGGACAAGCCTTATGCCCTCCTTGTCCCATAATGTTGTCTCCCATAAATGAGATGGAATTGTATGTGCCTCATAGGGCTACTCAACAGATTCTGGGGTGTTATATGCATGGTGTGCAGAAAAGAGCACTCCCTAGAGCACAGCAGCGGTTATTACAGTTGTCACCACGGCGCTATTGGGCAACTGCAGGCATTTGCCAGTATGAGAACTCAGGCATAAGCCTGTGGTCTTGGCTAGGTGCAGTTCACCTCCAGCCTCAACCATTCTTCCTGCCCTCTGTGTGATGGGATGGAGAGGCTGTCACCTTGGGCATCTTCACGATGACGGTGACCTCCTCTGGCAACCGGACTCTTCCTGTTCTTCCTGCCGCTGCCAGCTGCCATAAGCTGCATCTACATGTCTAGTTGTTACATAGAGAAAACTTCCTGGAAAGAGTGGGCCAGTCCTCGTGTGAAGAATAAGAGAACTTGTTGTCAAATGATAGGAGCCTTGTTGAAATTGGTTTAATTCAAAAGAGGGAAGTGAATTGGTTACTGGAGCTGCAAAATCCAGATATGATTTCCAGCAGAGATGAATCCAGCCACTCATACTACAACTCCACTCCATTCCTTATCACTGTGGACAGGTTCACTCCCTCTGTGGCATATTTGTCCTTCTCTAGTGCCAGGTTTTTAGCCTTCTAGCTTGTCAAGGCCAGGAAAAACAGAAGACCTCTTTCTAGTTTGTGCTAGCAAAAATCTGAGGGGTGATTCTCATAGGCCTAGGTTGGGCCATGTGTCTGTAGTGAACCAATTAGTTGGGACTGGCAGGTAGGGTCTGTGGTTTGATTGACCAAGCCCGGGTCAAGAGCCCTCTGCAAGCATGAAAGCAGAAAGTAAGAATGTATCCATTTCCTGTGCAGGAAAGGAGGCAGGAGCTAGAGGTCTGAACCAGGGCCATAAGAATCGTGTACAGTGTCAGAAATGTTCGCTCCACCTTGGTGTTCTCATTATTTCCATTCATTGCCTATAATGGTTAGAAGGCCAAGTGAAAAGTGGGATGCAGACCTAGGGGAACTGAGTCTCATTTGGCACCTAAGCCTGGAAAGAAAAGCGCCCTGTAGGAAGAGAAAGATGAGGCACAACTAAAGGAGTGCATAATGCTGGCCTGAGGCTGGTGGGCCTGGCTGGTTTCTGGCATCTTTCTGACTATCTCTGTCTTTATGTGTAAGCAAGCACACTTTCCCATGTGCTTTTCCTATGCTATTAATTTACGGAGCTGGGTGATTTTGTGGAGGAGGACTGTTCTTCTCTCCCTAGCTCCGACAATCAAAACACCCCTAAATGCTGACAGATGTTTCCCATCCCCTGGTTCAGAACAGCTGGTCTTGGGACACATTCTGCAGAGAGATGGTGGCCCAGACTTCAGGAGCACTGCCCTACATATCACTGCCATGGCCAGCCAGGGGATGGGTGGAATTGGTTGCAACCTGGAGAAGCTGCCTAAGTGTTTTGCTGAGTCTGGCAGAAAACTCTCTTAATCAAGTCTGCCACTGATGATATGTCTGAGGAAAATCCACTCCAGACCCTCCACCATGTTAGGGACTGATGACATCTTGTTCTGACATGTCTAGACCTTAAATTTTGGTTCCTATCCTGCTTTCAGGACCTCTTGATAAGCAGTTTTGTCTAGAATGGTGTTTCTCCAAAGGGTACTACTGCAGGATACGCTTAGGGGTTGTGCAGTTACATCAACATGCAGTTTTAAAATACTAACAGAGAAGTATTTTAATTATCTAATTTTCATTTAAGTAGGTTGATGTTAAGGACCCAGTTACATCAGCTTCCTGCATAATCAGGGTGTGGACAGAGCATAGAAGGCTGTGGCAACTGGACTATAGGCCCATTGTCCTTGCCTGGGGTACATCTTCACCCCTGCATTGGCCTGAGCAGGAGGTCAGGCCTTAAGGAGCATTTCTTGCCAGGTGCCTCCCTGGGCCTGCTCCCATCTGTAGGCAGAGGCAACAATTCCCACCCCACTAGGTAACATCTCTTTCTTCAGTATTAATAATGTATGCCCATCGATGGCCTCATGGCCAAGGCAGGATCTTAGACAGGGAATCTCCATAAAGGAGCAGAGAAAAGCAGTCAATAGTCATTTACTTATGGAAGCCTAGGGACCAGTCAGCTGCTGGGAGCAAGGCAGTTAAAACCACCAGTGTGTACACACACACACACACACACACACACACACACACAAGGCCAAGCTATAGTGAGTCCAGCTTGAGCCACCTGTAAATGAGTGTGGAGCACAGCTTTGTGGGCTGTGACTTCTTGAAGGCCAGGCCCCTTTGAAAAGCTAGAAGCTGGCGGCCATGGGTAAGGGGACAGTCCTGATGAGCAGGACTGTCACTGCTGCAGACTTTACTCAGCACCTGCTTCAGGCCCAGCAATGCGTGTTAGGACTTCAGCCTTCACGGGAAGTCCTCCTGGGGAGTGAGTGATTTTGCTTCTCAATCAGGAGATATTTGACAGAGTCTAGAGACATCTTAGATGGATGATCATAGCTAGGGGCTGTGACATGCTCTTGGCAGCTAGTGTGTCAAGGATTCTGCACAACACTCTTATGGTGTACAGGACAGAATCCCACAGCAAAGAACAATCTAGCCCATATGCCAGCCATGTCAAGGTTGCAAAAAAAACTGGTTTGCTGATGAGCAAAAGAGACAGTGTTCCTACCCTGCCACATTTTGCAGAGGACAGAGACAGGAAGGGAGAGGAGGAAGGGAAAAGAAAAAGAAACAAAGTGAATAGGCAAAAAACGTCAGAGTTGATTAGCACTAAGAAAGAAGCAGACAGGCAGCTGTGGTAGAGAGGTGGGGGGGTGTGACCTTGGCCAAAGTCGGGGGGCGGGGGGGGGTTCAGCTTTCTGTGTAGATTGTATCTGAGTCATCCCAGCCAGAGTCAAAGGGGAGACCTGGGTTAGTCCAGCTTGCCTGGTGGCAAGAGAAAGAAGCAAAAAGTCCGCAAGCCACCCAAGGAGAAATCAGCTGGGGTAGAACCAAGGTCCAGAGCCTTGGAGCTCTTTGGAGGAGAAGAGGATATGTGAATGAGAGGCAAAGCATATCACAGAGGCAGACAGCTCCATTTGGATATATTGTGATCCCTGGGGATCCACAGGGTGTCAGTTGTGGGACCCCCATAGATACTGGTATCTACAGTACCAACAGCCAAACAGGCTCAAGTCTCTTTTGTAAAGTAGCATAGCATATGCCTATAGCTACATACGTCTTCCTGTACACTTAAGTAATTTCTCTGTAATGTTTAATGCTGTGTAAATAGTTGTTACACTGTGTTGTTTAAGGAATGGTGACAAGGAGAATGTACCTACATGTTCAGGACCGATTGGGTATGTCCCCATAATATTCCCCAAACCAGATTGGCTGCATCCAGGGAGAAATTTATGCCTTAGGTACAGGGGCTGAAGATGGCTAGGAGACTTCTGAGAAAGGTTCAGTTGTATCATGGTGCTAAAGTCATCCCCTGGATACCTTTTATTGTCACTTGCAAAATGATGGTCACAATAGGACCTGACTCATAAGCATTATGAGGACTACTCTTGCTCAGTTCTTGGCCTAGAGGGGTGGTCAGTAACAGTTACTTAGTGGCTTTAGCAGACTGAAAGAAGGAACATGTGCTGTTCTTTAGGGGTGGTGCCCAGCTTGTGGCTGTCACTTGCAAGTTTCATCTCATTCCCTTATTTTGAAGAAGTCAGGTGGGGCCTCAAGTATTAAAGAACACAGAAGGAAATACAGAGAAGGTGAGTCTCCCTCCCACCAGGTTCTCCAGCCACGAGTGTCAGTGATTCACAGTTGCTGCATGTGCCTGGCCAAGGATGAGATGGGAGACAAGAAACCCCCACTGAAGGCCCATAGCGCCTGGAGCAAGGAAGATGCCTTTGCTCCATGTGTCTAGACGTTCCCAGTGGGTTGCATGTTTGAAATTAAACAGTTCTTCCACAAGAAATCAGGAGAAGCCAGGCACAGTGGTACATGACACAAATGTTACATTCTGGGAAGCTGAGGCAGGATCCCAGGTTGATTGGGCCCAATCTGGGCAATTTAGGAACATAGATGAGACAGCACATTAAAAATTTATAAAAAGGTTGGGGATATAGCTCAGTGCAAATGCCCTGGGTTCAAGACCCAGTACTGTCAGGAAAAAAAAAAAAAAAAAAAAAGAAAGAAAGAAAGAAAAAGAAAGAGTAGGATTTTCAAAAGAATGGATCCTTTTTCCTAATCATTCCCCCCCCCCCTTTTTTTAGAACACTCCTGATGTCCGGGAGAAAGATGAGAACCCATCAGGTACCTGCCTTCCTCCTGCTCCTGGTGATTGCCTCTGTGGCCTCTGAAAACGCCAGCACATCCCGTGGTTGCGGGCTGGACCTGCTCCCTCAGTACGTGTCCCTGTGCGACCTGGATGCCATTTGGGGCATTGTGGTGGAGGCAGTGGCCGGGGCGGGTGCCCTGATCACACTGCTCCTGATGCTCATACTCCTCGTGCGGCTGCCCTTTATCAAGGACAAGGAGAAGAGGAAGCCAGTGTGCCTCCACTTTCTCTTCCTCCTAGGGACCCTGGGCCTTTTTGGGCTGACATTCGCCTTCATCATCCGGATAGACGAGACTATCTGTTCCATCCGCCGTTTCCTCTGGGGTGTCCTCTTCGCGCTCTGCTTTTCCTGCCTGCTGAGCCAGGCATGGCGTGTGCGGAAGCTAGTGTGCCAGGGCACAAGCCCGGCTGGCTGGCAGATAGTGGGCCTGGCACTGTGCCTGATGTTGGTACAGGTCATCATCGCCACTGAGTGGCTGGTGCTGACAGTGCTGCGTGACATGAAGCCCGCCTGTGCCTACGAGCCCATGGACTTTGTGATGGCCCAGATTTACGTCATGGTACTCCTCGTGATCACCCTGGGGCAGGCCCTCTTCACACTCTGTGGAAAGTTCAAGAGGTGGAAGCTGAATGGGGCCTTCATTCTGATCACGACCTTCCTCTCTCTGCTTATTTGGGTGGCCTGGATCACCATGTACCTCTTTGGCAACGTCATCCTGCAGCAAGGAGATGCCTGGAGCGACCCCACTTTGGCCATCACACTAGTGGCCAGCGGATGGGTTTTTGTCATCTTTCATGCCATCCCTGAGATCCACTGCACCCTCCTGCCGCCCCTGCAGGAAAATCCACCCAATTATTTTGACACATCACAGCCCAGGATGCGAGAGACGGCATTTGAGGAGGACATGCCCCTGCCACGCACCTACATGGAGAACCAGGCCTTCTCGATGGATGAGCACAGTGCAGGTAACGTGCACACCTCACTGGGACAAGTGTGTCCTAGAAGACTCTCACCTGCATGCAGATGGGTGGTGCCTGTCCTGGAGGGAAACCAGAGTCCACAGTTTTATTCCCAGAGGTGGATTTTTAACTAGCTTTTGTTACCATTAGTTGTCAACTAATTTATTATAAAAATTCGGGCTTTTTTAAAATCAGGGCTGGAGTATGGCTCAGTGGCGGAGTGTTTGCCTAGCATGCACCAGGACAAGTTCTGATCCCTAGCACAGGGGAAGAAAACATCGAGCTGTTCTGGGGGGTGCACACTTGTAATCCCCACACACTGGGAGGCTGAAGCAGGTAGAATGCAAAGTCTATCTTAAGCAACTCAATGATTTAGGCTGACCTATCTAAAGATGTTTTCAAAGACTTTGGATGTAGCTCAGCCTCCTCAGAACTGCAGAAGAAAATAGTTGTTTCTTGCAACACTGAGCTGACCTTCTCTTTGGCTATGGTTGTCTGGTACTCACTTACGCCAGGGAGTGCTGGAAGGCCCTGTCTAGCCCCTCTCTGACTTGTGCTTCCCTTCAGGGGTGATCTATTGTCTTCTTGCCATATTCTTCACTGTTCCATCATACTCCCTTGTCCAGTCACTATAACATATTAATTCCCTGGTGCCCTGCAAATTCTTGAGTTTTTGATCCATGTGCTAGAAGGGTGTGTAGGATGCTGCAAATGCCAGGGCTTCCGTTGACCCTTCCCTACCTCAGTCATCAGGAATGTACAGGCTTGAGCCCTGAAGGCAGCTATCTAGGTTCAAATTCTGCTTGTACCACTTTCCAGATGTATCATTTTGAGCAAATGGTAGCACCTTGCTGAGCCTCAGTGCTTCTCAGCTGAGAAACAGAAACAAGAGAACATAACCCATAGAGGTGCTGCAGGCAGTACTTAACAGAGACCTTGTATGTCTTAGTTGGTCTTCCTAAAGCAGAGCCCTAGACAAGGGCGTGGGGCAGGGATTCACTTAGGATGAGGACCTGCACCTGCCCCGCTTGAGAAGGCAAGAAGCTGCCAAAATGAGTGTACCTGTGAGCTGGCCACCACTGCGGGCAGATGGAGTTTGATGGTGTGGGGAGCCTTGAGATCCAGGTAGAATGAATCCCAGAATTGGCCCTGGGAAGACACGAGTCCTAAATCCTGATTGTAACTAATATCCCCCATAACTTTGTCAGTGGGCTAAACACACTTCACCAGGTTCTAAGGCAGAAAAACAAATTTGATGACATTGTCTAGGTATCCAGGACTGCTGCAGCCAGATTCAGAAATGAGGTCACAATAAGAGCTGCCTGAGGGATATAGCTCAGGGGCCTAAGGCCCTGCTATAAATGCTTGAGAAGTGTCTCTTTGAATCATTATGGAAAGGAGTTGGCTGAGTTCCCAGCACTCCAGATGAGACAGAATTATCTTTTCCGTTACATGAAGATATATTAAGGGCAACGACAACAAAAGTAGCAGCAGCAATAACCAGTAACAGTAAGTAAATATATAAATGGAGTCTCTAAGAAGGTGGCCCATTTGAAATTGTTGTGATTCCCACTTCAGTGACATTCACCTAGGTACCTGGGGAATAGTCATACTGCAGTTAGCTCTTTCAGATTTCAGGCCAAGGTCTGGATTTTGGTACCTCAGGCTCATCCATTCCGTACAGGTAGGGGCAGGGCATTCACCCAAAAGCTTCTTCAAGGCTACTCACACACCTAGATGGGCCCCATCTAGGTGCCCTCCTGCCCCTCCTTCACACCTGGTTGGGCCCAGATTCCTATGCACCCCTATTCCTGCAGAGCCTTTGCCCAAGAGCTGCACTGTGGAGGAGCAGGCGAGCATGGCATCCTCAGTCAGCTGCGGGCTGATGCCAAAGGATGGGGTCAGGGTGGAGCTCACTCCTGGGAGCCAGAAGCCCCTTCGGCAGTGTGCTAACTGCCTCATTCCTGGGGTCCTGGTGGTGCCAACTGTTCACTGGCTCCTCAAGTTCCCTGCACCAGAGGCAGTGGGAAGGAAAGTGAGTACAAATTTATGCGCAATCCTGTTTCCTGGAGAAGTGGTCTAGCACTCTGTCAAAGCCTCAGAGCCACCTGTAACCCCCAAAGGTCAAGAACCAGTGTTGTTTAATGTGATGGTCTTATTTTCTTGCAGTAAAACTGAGATGCTAACAGCACCCAAACATTAGGGTCATGAAAATTAAGAATAGCTCATCATTTCTGGGTCATAGCTCAGGCTAGACACCATTCAGAACATTTTAGTGTCTCCTCTTCTTCAGTCCCTACAATAATAAGAGGTCTGTTTTGCAGATAGGAAATTGAAGCACAGAGGGGTTCAGAGAGTGTAGAGACTTGCCCAGGCCACAGGCCAGGACTGTTGAGATCGGCTGGTTCTGGGGCCCACACACTTGACCATTCTGAATCAAAAATACCTTTTTCTTCAAGACTTTCAGTATCCCTTGTTTCACTGCTGGTCAGGACAACTCTGGACATTTATAAAAGTAACAATTATCAGACCCATTTTGCAGAATTGGAAACTGAGGCTTAGAGGTGTCAAGCAGTGTGCTCAAGCTCACACTGTTAAGAACACAACAGAACAAAGGGGAGGAAAGTTGGCTTTGTGAATCCTGTTACTTCTCACCCATAAAAATGTAGCCAGAATTTTGTATCCACATGAGATCCAGAGATCAGGAGACCTGAGACCTGGGACCAGGTTAGTAGCAACAGTGTCAGGGCTGGCCTGCAAGCAGATTGAAACCACCAGTATTCAGCCAGTGCTGCTCCAGTCCATGTGGAAGTCTTTCCAAGGTCAGCGTAGAGCTACAGTATCCTCGGATTCTGCAGTTTTCCACTAGATGCCATGATTTATTTCTCTCATCTTCTCCTGGAGAGGAGTATTCTTGCCTCTGGCTTTCCTCAGTAAACAATGCTGCATGAAGACTTACCCATTCATCTTTCTACTCTTGATCAATTAATACCTCATAAAAATTTCCTAGATAAGAGTCAAAGAATTTACATGTTAAGTCTTCATCCATAAGCCAGATGGCATCCCAGAAATGTAGACTACTGATCCTCCCCCCAATAATTTCATGAACTCCACCTCAACAAGAAGCTTAGATTTCATCATATTTTATTTCCATTACTAAATATTGAACCCAGAGAGTATAGAGCTATAGAGCTATAGGCACAGAGCTTTTTTTTTTTTTTTTTTTTCCCAGTACTGGGGATCAGCACTAGCTACATCCCTGCCCCACTCACTTTCTGGGAAAAGATCTCTTAGTAAGTCACCAGGTTGTCAGAAATAGACTCAGATTTGTCATCTTCCTTAACATCATCTCCGGAATAGTAGGATTACAGGTATGAGCTACCAACTTTTTTTTTTTTTTTTAATAGCCTTCTTTGGATCATCCCAGATGCATAGCCACCAAATTGTCACAGAAGACCAGGCAGGGCAGGCCACAGGCAAAATTAGTTCCCCTAGAAAGTTCACACAGAGAGACTAAGCTGGGCCCTGGCTAGGCTGACCTTTATTCTGAAAACCCTTGGCTTGCCAGCTGGAAGCTATTTGCACACACTCCCTTGCCACAGAGCAGCAGCTGTTGGTGTCTTTGGTGCCGACCTCATCCAGTTTGTATTTTAGGAACCTGGCCCCTTGGGAAACCTAATCCTAGAGCCATTGGGCCTCCTGAAATAGCCAGGGCACAGAAGTTGTAGTCGGGCCTATTTCTCTAGCACTTTGAACTTTCTGCCACCTTTGTTTTGCTTTGTTTTTGGTTTGTTTGTTTGTTTACAGTATTACTGAGGACTGAACCCAGAGCCTTCATAGTGAACTACATCCCCAACGCACTTTCCTTCCTTCCTTCCTCCCTTCCTCCCTTCCTTCCTTTCTCCTCCCCTCCCTCCCTCCCTCCTTCTCCCTCTCTTTTTCCATCTTTCTGTCTCTTTCTCTCCCCTATCTCTGTCTCTGTCTGTCTCTCTGTCTCTTTCTTGGTCTCTGTCTGTCTGTCTGCCTGCCTGCCTGCCTGCCTGTCTCTCTGTCTCTCCTTTCTTGGTTTGTTTATAACTTTAAGACCAGGTCTTGCTGAGTCTGTTTATTGCCCAAGCAGGGCTCGCAATCTTCCTGCCTCAGCCTGCCAAGGTGCGAGGATTATAGGCATGCACCACTGTACCTGGCTTCTCTTCCCCTGAGACCCCATCTCCAATGTGCACTGAGATGACAGAAGTGTTCTCTAGGCCACACAGAGAACCTCACTCTCATATTTCCTTCTCCTGTGTATGTACAGTTTCACCATCTACCACTCATGAATACCAGTAAGGCTTGCTATAAAAGATTAAAGTATACTAAGGGCTGTGGCATCTTGGATCACACCTTAAAAAGCATTAATGAAGCATAGTAAACGTTCACCTTTTAAATCAGCAAGAAAGAAAAAGTATTCTTTCTTCTGTTAAAGAGATTTAGGTTCTCAGATCTCATTAGAGCAGTGGTTCTCAACCTGTGGGTCACAACCCCAGTGGGGGTCAAACAACCAAAACACAGGGGACACCTAAAGCCATTCCGAATCATAACTGTAGCAAAATTACAGTTTTGAAGTAGCCACCAAAATTATTTTTTGGTTTGGGGTCACCGCAACATGAGGAACTGTATTGTGAGATCACGGCATTAGAAAGGTTGAGAACCACTGCATTAGAGCTACATGATATATAAATGGACCCTTTAGGCTGAGGGTGATGCTCAGGTAAACCATTCATAAACATATTGGGTGGCAGGCTGCAGGAAGGTTTAGATTTGGAACTCACGTAACAGATGGTAAGATCCAGACTTTCTCTTGGCTGTTAGTATCATGGCAGCCCATGAGTCCCAAGACATTCACAGGAGCCCAGTACAGGTGTGGGACATTTCCCATGATCACAACTCCTGGGCTTAAATCTGACTGGACCTAAATCCTTTCCCTGAGTCAATTAGTCTGTAGGGGGATGGCCTGCCTTGCTTGGCCAGGCCCGAGTCATGTGGCCAACTGAGGCCAGGGAGGAGGCAGCTGTGGCCAACACTCTATAGGTCTTAAATGCAGGTTGGGTCTTCATCAGAGGAGAGTCACAGATGGCCACTGCAGAGAGGGACCTTCAGGCATGGCTCACCTTAGATGAGGGGCAGTGTGGAGCTTGGTACCCACCCCACCTCTAGCTTCTATGACCCTTCATTTCAAAAAAGTGATAAAATGAGCTATTCAAAGGCTTGGTGATGCTGAGGCATGAAGAGGGTTCTTAGGTATTCTTGGAGCCTACATTGTCCATCCCACCTCTGCTTCTTTGGGCGAGTCTGGGCTGGGCTGTCCCTGTCGTCACCTGACTCAAGTTTCTTCTAAGTCACTTAGGGTAATGATTAAGGACAGTAATCAGGGCTCAGCTGCTCATTGTGTCCCTCACCAGCTATGTGACCTTGGGCATATTTATGACATTCAGTGTTTGGCTCCCAGTTAGTACTCTACAGAGGTTAACTGTAGTACTAAAGTGATTCCAGTCTCTGCCTCAAATAATTTCCAAGCAGTCGTGCTCATTTTAGCCAAGAAATTGCCTCACTTTGGGGAAGACTTTAAGACTTTTCTCCTACTTCCCACTTCACCTGGATAGAACCTCTGGTCTCTAATGTCAGGCAAGTGCTCTATCACAGAGCTGTGTCCCAGCCCAGTTCTTTTTTTGTTTTGTTTTAATCTTTCTTGCTTTCGATTATGGCTGGCTCAGCCTGCCCTGGGGGTGGGGCTGGCACAGTATGTGGTGCTGGGGATTGAACCTCTGTCCCTGTGGTTGCCTAAGCTTGCCTAAGTAGGCACTTTAGACCACAGCACTATCATGCTGGCCCCCAGCCCCAGTCTTTTTTTTTTTTTTTTTTTTAAAGCAAGATTAGGTGTTTGTTTTTTAGCACTGAGCTTTGTACCCAGGGCCTTTGCACTAAGTTATATCTTGGGTTTTCTTGTTCTTTAATTTTGGGACAGGCTCTCACTAAGTCACTATGTTTCCCAGGTTGGGTTTAAATTTATATTTCTGCTGCCTTAGCCTCTCAGAGTGCTGGGATTACAGCTGTGTGCCATCACACCTGGCTAGGATTAGTGCTTCCACTGAGAAGAATGATGGTGAAGATGTCATCTTACAAATGAGAAGTTTCTGTTTGAGATCCTCTTTCACTTTTTAAAATAGTGTTCTGCTGGGCATGGTGGTATATGCCTGTAATCCCAGTGCTGGGGAGGCTGAAAACAGGAGGATCACTATGAGTCCAGGCTGTTTAGTGAGACCCTGCACCAAATACATTAATAATAATAATAATAATAATAATAGTGTTTTAGAGAAGTTTATCAAAGAGTTGCTTGGCATGGTGGCACACAACTGTAACCCTACTACTCAAGAGGCTGTCACAGAAAGATTGTAAAATCAATTGTAAAAAAAAAAAAAAAAAGATATAGCACATTTGCCTAGCATACATAAAAGCTTGACTTGATTCCCAGAATAATGATGACAAAAATTAAACAGGAATCTCAGGAAGTTCCCACCCTCCAGATACATGTAGTTTGTGCTATTAACAACCTGCATTACTTACATATTTGTTGCAGCTGATCAATCAGCATTAATACATTATTTTTACTCGAAGTCCTCTTCTTTCAGTGCTGAGCATAGAACACTAAGAAACATCACTAAGATACACTCCCAGCATAGTTGTATTTTCATCATAGGTTGCATTTTGTCTTGTATAGTTCTTTGGGTTATGACAGGTACATTGTGATTGTATCCAGTATAGTATCATACAGAATAATTTCACTGGCTTAAATATCCTGTCCATCTCTTGTTCATCCCTACCCCTGCTCCAACCCCTGACACTCATCTTTTACTGTCTCTGTAATCCTGCCTTTTCCAAAAGCTGTGTAGCTGGAGTTTTGCATTATAAGCTTTTAAATACTGGCTTATTTGACTTAGCAATAAGCATCTAAAGTTTCTCCATGTGTTTTTAATTTTCCTTTACAAAACAGGAAACTTAAAAATATAGCAAAAAAGAAAGACCTTTTACCCACCTTTTCCAGGTAAAAGTGCTACTTTTGCATCAATGCTGCACACTGCCCTTTTATTCCTGCTGGGGCATAGCCCTATGTACATGGACAGTTACTTTGCCATCATGACAGGTGTTATTGTGTGCTTAATGTCTGCATTCTTAGCCATTTCTGCCTCTGTGTGTATCCAGAAACAGTGCCAATTTCTAAATTTTGGTGGTGGCTTGAGAGTAGCAGTCTGTAGGGAGGAGGCAGAGAGCTATTTTGTCAAAGGAGACCTTAAGACTGCTATAGCCTGCAGGATCTGTGTGCAGGGAGGGTCTAGCCATTGGTGGTGAGCCTATGGGTATGAGTGCCACAGCAGAATGTTTGATGCCACTGAAAGAAAGTTCTAAAAGGTTCACCATGTCTGGATGAGACAATAGGCCTCCTCCAGCTGCAAGCTGCAGGCACCCTGAACTCTACAAATTTCACAGCCGCACTGAGATGGGTCAGACTCCTAGAGAGCCTCAGAACAAAACGCCTTTGTGATTTTTGTTTTGAATCAGGCTTGTGACAAAGGGGAGGAGCCACTGGGTGGGTGGGGGTGCCCAGAGTGCCTTGTTGATGCAGAGGAAGAAAACAAAACCTTGTCTCTTCTTTGGTGTTGTCCTGTTGCCAAATCTCCCTCCCTCTCCCTCTTTTTATTCCTCCCTCTCTTCCCCAGCTCTCCGAACAGCAGGATTTTCCAATGGCAGCTTAGGAAAAAGATCCAGTGGCAGCTTGGGGAAAAAACCTAGTGGTGGCTTGGGAAACAGACCCAGCGCTCCGTTTAGAAGCAATGTATATCAGCCAACCGAGATGGCCGTTGTGCTCAACGGTGGGACTGTAAGTATCAAAATGTGATGCTGGGCAGCAAGCCTAAGAGCACACTGTGGGGAGCAGCTGCAACAGGGCCACAGGTCCTGTGGAGGCTGCTCCTGTGGCCTGCAGAGATAACAGCTCAAGTCAACACCCCTTGTGGCCAGATGCATGCAATGCTTCCACTTTCTTCTTTGCTCCTACCCTTTTGCTCTCACAGATAACCCACCTTTAAGTACTTTTCTGTCTGTAGATTCCTCAGGAAAAGTACCTATTTCTAGGAGCTCTTTAGCCAGTGAATTACTTGGTTTTCCTTAGTACAGTGCCCCAACCCTCTCCCTTGGAAAGGACTTAAAGGAAACACAGTGTCAAGTACTCCTAGCAGATTTTGCTAACGTCCAACCTAGGTTAAATCTCTTGGTCTCCACTCTGTTGTTGTGCCCTAACTGGGCAGGGGTTGCCTGACCCCAACTCCTCAGAAACATCTTAGAAATCAAAGAGATTACCTTTGACTCTTCAAACGCAAAATTGGGTTTACTATCTGATGCCAAACAGACCATCAGGAGAATCACCATCCTTTCTGTTTTGCCTCTGTGGGAGGACATTATTTTGTTTTGCCAATAATTCTAAAATGCACCCATTCCCACATTAATCTCTAAACATAGCTATGTGCTTCTCCTGGAAACAACACGTGAGCCAGTTTACATGTGTAAATTGAATTTCCATTCTTTATTTCATGTGCTAATTCCATACTCAACCTGAGTAATTTTTGAGTTTTGATTTTTTTTTTTTTTTTTAATGGAAGTCAGGGACAGTCTTTGATCTCTGAAAGGAACTTCGGCTTTTCTGGCTTGTGAATGGTCCACTAGGCCTTAGTTTGCCTCAGCTTGGAAAATGTACAAATATCAAAAGAATTATAGATTTATATTCTTAAAATCCCCTACAATACTCTGGTTTCTCTTCAGATCGTATAAATCTTTCGCCTTTTTTTAAAATCCCCTACCATTCACTGTGCTGTTTATTGTCCAAAACCAAGAAAAGCCTGAATCACAAGCATTCAGCCTGTGTGTTATATAGCAAATATGGTTAGAAAAGTCCTCATTTGTCACTCTTAAACTCTGCTGATTCATTTAAGATCAGTGTGGGAGAAAGCACCCAATGCCTAGAGTGCCTTTCTGGTTAAGGAAGCCTGTTGCATAGAGGGAATGATTGCACACAAGGGAGGTGGCCCTCCCAAAACACAAAGCAGCAGGCACACCATCGTCGCTGCTTTCTTTGGGAACTATTCAGCCCATCTCGGGAAGAGCAAGGTAGCTCATCCTTAGCACATCGTGAATGAATCATTTTCTGATGTTGATGTTGAGTTCTCAGTGTGTTATCCTTATGTGTTATTCCAGATCCCAACTGCTCCGCCAACTCATACTGGAAGACACCTCTGGTGAACAACTTTAAGTTCCAGAGAATAAGAATCTTTTACCAATTCTATTCCCTGGCCGTGTCTTTCTTGAGGGAGAAATCAGTAACAGTAGCTGAGCGAGGCCGCCTCACAGCCAGGAGAATTGGAAATCCCTGCCGAGGGCCTTTTGTGTAAATGTGAACACTGATGAACTGAAAAGCTAACATCGACTGCCCTCCCTCCCCTCCCTGCCCTCGCTGCCCTCCTCTGCCACACACAGACACCTAGTACCACAGCAGCCTTGGTCCCTGCAAACTAAACCAGAGCTCATTGCAAATAGTATTAGGCTCACTGGAAAATGTGGCTGGCAAGACTGTTTCATCCTCTGGGAGTAAAACAGAGCTGAATTCACAGCTCATGGGCCTGGTTGATGCTGGTCATTTAGAGGATATGAGACAGCCTATCACCACCCCAGCAAGTGCCAGACCCAGGTCACCTCCTGGGAATGACTCTGTCATTGAAAGTAGCTATAGAGGCTTTTCCTTGGCTTGGCTGGTGTTTTGCATTGCATGTTTCAGGCAGTTAAGATGCTGAGGGTGTGATTCTAAGGTAAATCGTAGAGACAGGTTTGTAGCCAGAAGGGGTATAGGAACCTGGAACATGCCAAGGAAGAGAGGCCCTCTGGGTGTTGAAGTGACCATCATCTCTTGTTCTGGAGCCTATGACAAGAAAGCCATCATACCCCCTTCTGTGTGGAGCCCTAGACATAATCAAACATGGTGGAGCCACAGTCCCTCCTGTTCCCTGCCCTTATGGATGTCCCTTTCCCAGTTGTAGCCCTTGTTTGTTCCAAAAGCTCAGATGGAGCCATGGGCTGGAAGCCCCTCCACAAACCAGATTGGAAGGCCAGTACCATGGCAGATTTTCCACACGGGTGTCCCACAGCAGGGCTTCCTGGATCTCCTATAGGATGGAGAGACAACATCCTGCTGCCTACAAGCAGTGACTCTTAGGTCTTTTCTGTGGATCAGGGGAAGTTCTCAGGTGGAGTGAATCCCACGAGAGTTTTTTACTGCTTTGGGAGAAAGTGGGGGACATTTTTCTTTTGCTTTTCAGTAGGTTTCATGGCAATGGCTCTCTCTTCAAAGCCCATTGTTTCTGTCATGGTTTCCATCTATCCTAAGCAAGTCATTCTTTTGTTACTTGACATATCCAACATCCCAGCCATTGAAAGCCCCCACGTTCTCTGCACTGTTTGGCCAGCATAATGCTAGCAATGACTCAGAGCAAACAGTTTTAACCTGACACATGGAATGTATGTATCAATGAGGGTGAGGCCTTTTGCATAGAATCTAATCACTACATTGCTTTTTCTATAGAACTACCCATAAGCCTTTAACCTTTAAAGAAAATGAAAAAGGTTAGTGTTGGGGGTGTGGGTAGGGATGAAGGTGGGGGGAGCTGACCTCTTCATAAGTCAGTACTTCGGAGCTAAGTATGTTTTAATAAACCTGATTTGTCTTGAGGCCCTAGTCTCTGCTGTGTCCCCTCCTGGCCCCCTACCTGTCCTTGCAGAGCACTGGAGAGGTCAGACAGGTCATTTGGCCACCCCTATATGTAAATTTTTCTTAGAGCTCCTACTTCCTTATGTTCCCAAGCATGGAGACAGGAGAGCATGACACCAAAATATCCCTTCCTCAGCTTCCCATAAGCACCAACCCCACACATAGCATGTGCTTTGCTTCTGCAGAATCTGATCTGGTCCTCTCTGCTCAAGGACCACGGTTGGGTGGGCTGAAAACTTAGAGTTTTGGGGAGGTGGCGAAGGAAGCAGCGAAGGCCTAGGCTGGGGCTAAGGCTCGGGAAAATGCATGCAGACCCAGAATTCTGCAAATAAAGACGTCTCTAACTCCCTTAGTGCAGTTTGTTAGGAAAACGACATTGCACATTCTCATGCCAGGAAATGGTTGATCACCCCCGCTCTCTGGAGTCCTTTGGAGCTTTCTGATACCATCAGTGACTCGGTCTGCAAAAGGCCCCCTTGCGGAAGGGAGGATTTCACAGGACTGATCAGGTCTCTGAGTTGTTTGTTGTCCACACGTACAAGGTGAGCACTGTGTAAATGGCTACCTGTGAAAAGCAGCATTTCCACACTATAAAAACAACCATCTTTGAGCCATAGGAAACCTCACTTATAATGATGAGATCATTTTTCTTTTTGCTTTCAGATCTCTGATAGGTTAGTGCTTCTAGGTTTTATTTTCTTTTGGCTTTAAGGTTCAAGGTGGGCTGTATGCTTTCAGAATGAGGGCCAAGGTGGACAAGGAGGGAAATCTGCTATTTTCCTAATGGGTTCACTCAAAGCACCAAGAGGAGGCTTCCTCCAGAGACTGGCATCCAGCTTCCTACAGAATAAGGTTTAAATATGGAATTGAACAGTACGTCTGTTTCACATCTGTGTATGTAAACAAGGCTTACTTGGGGAAAATAACCTGAAGGACAGCATCTGTGAATAATCCCTTGTTGTAAGCACAAATTTTTCCACGTCTTGTAAATAACATTGCTTTGGGACTATAACAGCCACTCCTGTTGCCTCTCTTAATAGCAAGGTTCCAGCCTGGATTTCTCCACTGGACATTGAGGGTATCTAGTAGTTGCATTGTGTTTTGTCTGTTTTGTTTTAGCATAGAGGTATGGGGTCAGGGTCCCTGAACAAGTGCAGGCTGGATTATTGAAAGCTGAGCAGAAGACTTTGGGCTGAACCTCAAACTAAAAGAGGACTTGGTGGTTTTTATAATCCAAGAGTGCAGTGATTATACCAGCTTCGGGGAGTTCTCAGCAGGTGCTTTTTATTAATTGATATAGAGCTAAGGCTCATTTTTGATAGATAATATATATTTATTAAATGTATTAATGTGTGTTTTATAATGTACCTTTATCTTCCCCTGGCTGACTTGCATACTTACAAGAAATCATTCAGAAATTTTAAGACAATCAATGTGTACCATACATAACTATATATAAATATTACAAACTTAAAAGGTTGTTTAAAAGCATGAGCAGATAGGTTTATTTTCAAAATGCTGTTCTTAACACAAAAAATAAAGGCTTTACTATTTACTTAAGATGTGTGGTAGCCTGTCAAAACAACCCCACACTGCTTCTAGGCTTTTCGCTGAGTCTGACACTGAATGAGAGAGGGCTACCTCCCTCCCTGCAAACTGCAGCACCAGTGAGACTCATGAGTTAATTTACCCCAAAAAGCAGGGACTTTCTAGAATACTATGGAACCTATGCAGCAAAAATTCTTAGTGACTGATGTCTGGGTTCAGATGTCCCTTTTGTGCTAAGGTGTGTGTAGCTCAGTGGTAGAACTCTTGCCTATCATACACCACAAAGCCTAGGTTCCGTTCCTGCAAAAGAAAAAAACAGATTTGACACATAAAATACAGATCTTGCAAAAGTAGGGAACTAATAACAAGAGTACTTCATCTCTTGCAATTAGGGTTGTAAGAATAGTTGACTTTAGGGACACCCACTCGGGAACCCCCTCCTGTCCTTCTCTTGGGCAGGAGCTTTCTTTCCCTCAATAAATATGTTCTGCTCAAGAAAGAAAAAAAAAAAAAAGAATAGTTGGCTTGAGGGCTACATCTAAGCACTTAAGAAATACCTAGATAAAAGGATAATTTGGAGATATGGAAGAAATTAAGAATAGTATTTTTCTAAACTATTTGCACTAATATACATTTGTGATAAATCCTGTCTCTTGCAGAATTTTTTTTTTTTTTTTTTTTGAACTGGGATTGAACTCAGGACCCTGTGCTTTTCAGGCAAGTGCTTATTCTATTGAGCTATTTCCCTGTCCCCAAGACTGTATTTTCACATGTACACAGTCTTTAAAGAAATAATAGAGGAAGTGCAATGCAGACATCTTCCTCATGTGCACAGGCAATTTATGCCTGGATGAGAAGAGCTACCAAGAATGGCTAAAGGGATGTGAGATGTGATCTTGGCTCCAGGTACCTCTTGGTCTTCCATTTTGCATTGCACTGCAAAGAGATGAAAGGTAAAATTAAGATTCATTTACATATCCAGACACACTTGTGATTTAGAAACAGGAAACACTGAGGTGTGAACATGGCCAATTGCAGCAAAATCCAGGGAGTGTCCCAGGCCTGACCCTGCCAGTCCACCAGAAGAAACACAGGGCTATTGTGCTGCAGAAGCACACCTGAAGGCACAAAGCTCCTGCCTGCTGTATGACCCAGGGCCAGCCTTCTTTCAGTTCAGAGAAAGGTGGCAAGTGTCTTTTGTAGGTCAAGGTACTGATGGAAGTTTCACTAAGGATGATGATAGATCCAGGCTTTTGACTCAACCCAGTCTCTCACCACACATTCATTTGCCTCCACTCATCCAAAAGGAAAAATTCAGGGTATTACTGGGGCAGTGATCAGAAGAGAAACTTTTCTCTGTCTTTCTCTGTCTGGGCAAGAATGTGACCCCAGCGAGTTCTGAATCTGCCAAACAGAAAAAGTCAGCTAGACACAGAACATGGTATTATCTATAAAGAGAACTAATCTCAACAGATAAAAACTGCTCTGCAAAGAAATATGAAAGCCCAAGGGCCAACAAGATAGCTCAGTGGACTAAGCTCAGTGGTCCCTTTGGCAAGCACAGGGACCAGGGTTCTATCCCTGATCCCACATGCTGTGCTGGCCCTGCCCCTTAGGGCACCCTGAGCTAGCAAAGGAGTCCAGGTATGGTGGTGCACACCTGTAATCTCAGAGCTTCAGAGGCTGAAAACAGGAGGATCAAAAGTCCAAGCTGAGCAGTGAGACTGCACCAAATACATAAATGGAAAGAAAGAAAAAAGAAAGAAAGAAAGAAAGAAAGAAAGAAAGAAAGAAAGAAAGAAAGAAAAGAAGGAAGAAAGAAGAAAGCCCAGTACCTTGGGTTAATAAGGGAGGCCCTTTTGGAAAGAACTCTCTTTAAAAAAAAAATAATAATTGTGTGGTACTGAGGATGAGGCCTAGAGCTTTTTTTTTTTTTTTTTTTTTTC
>PVJA010013271.1:0-19511 GCA_004027025.1 Myocastor coypus | reverse complement strand
CACCTCCTGTTGAGATAGGATACCATGAAGTCACTAAATTGCACAGGCTGGACTTGAACTTTCTCTCTTCTAGCCTCAACTTTCTAGAGTGCTAAATTTAAAGATCTGTACTGTTGAAGTAAGCTGGCTTTGGTTTTGGGGTGTTGGGGTGAAACCCAATGTCTCACATAAGCACATACACCTACCACTGAGCTGCACCCTGGTCCAAACGCTTCTAGAGTTTTAATATGTGGTTGTCACCAGAAGCCAAGTGTTTGCCTCCTGTGTGAATGCCTGAGAGGTGACTGCAGTGGGCTGCAGGCTTTATGTATTCATGACTAGTGTCTTGCTAGTGGAAAGGTGTTTGGTGCTGTCACCAAATAGGGCTGAGAGTTAAAATGAGCTTGGCTTAAGGTGCCAGATGAGCACCTGTCCCATGCAAGTCAGCCATTTCCTGGTAAAAGTGGGGTGAATGCCTTTGGTTTCTCAGTCCACCCCAGAATCCTTAAACCAGAGTAGACACAGACTTCCCAAAGCATGTTGGTGACAGTTCATTCCAAAGAATTCCCTTCCCTGACTTGGGGATTTCCATCAGTTCCGTTTTTACCTGACACCATCTCGGGCCAGTGTGCAAAAATCCCCCAGGCATGGAGCAAGAAAGCCATTTAAAATATTGAGAGTTGGGGCTAAGAAGATGGCTCCTTGGCACAAGTGCCTGCCTGGCAAGTGCAAGGTTATGAGTTCAAACCTTGGTCTCACAAAAAAAAAAAAAAAAAAAATCTCAGAGTCTCCATTATTTTCTGTTAGTCACTATAAAAACATACAATGTGTCTCTTTGGTTTTGTCCGCCACTAATAACTGTATGCCTATCCTCAAATCCAGAACTCAAAATATAACAAAATCCAAAATTTCTGAGCAGTGACTTGATGCTATGAATAGAAAACTCCACACTGTGAAATATGTTAAATGCATAAAATCACTAAAAAAAAAATTGTACACAATCACTTTCCAGCTATGTGTATGAAGTGTTATTAAACAAAAATGAGTTTGATCTTTAGACCTGAGTTCCATCTTCACACCCTCATTATGTAAATGGGAAACTTCCAAAACCTAAAATCCAAAATACTTCTGGTCTCCTTCAGCAAAGGATCTTTGGAATAATTGGAGCCAGTGATGCAGGAATTTCTTTTCAGTATACAGGATGTACTTTTCCTCACATACACATGGAAGCTCTACAGGCAACCACAATGAAAAGGCCACACGTGCCACATCCCATCAACAATGACACTGATCCTTCACAACCAGAGATTCCCCGCAGCTTGCTGATGCTCTCCCAGCATTCCCCACTGATACTTGATGGGTTGGATTGAGCACATGATAACTGCTTTGTAGCATTTGCCATGTCCATGGTCTATTTCAAGGTACCAGCATAGCTACACAATACAGAGTTTTGGAAGAGATGCACACAACTGAACAGAGCTGGTCTGCTCTGCATCGCCAAGGGAGGCACACAGGTGAATTTGTGTGGGCAGAACTTCAGACCCATGAGCTGGTTCTCAAGTGTGGCTGGAGGAACATAGGGAAATAGCTAGACATGCATACTGAAGGGCTCATTTCAGACACACAGAGTCTGAAATAGAAGTACAGCCCAGAAATCTTCATTTTAGCATACTTGTATTGTTCAGCTTTCCCACTGCTGGTAAAAAATACATGACACCTGCAACCTAAAAGAGAACAGGTTTAATTTTGTTCATGATCACGCAGGTCTCAGTTCACAGTCAGCTGGCTCTGAGGCAAAAGCATCATGGTGGAAAGATATTGTGGAGCAAAGCTACTCACTTCATGTGGCCCCAGAAGCAGAGCACAAGGGAAGAGCACTGTGAGAGATTTTCTCCATGGGTGGTCCCAGGGACTCAACACCTGAACACCAGTGGATTCATCCACTGAGCACCCCCATGACCTAATCACTTCTCCAGTAGTGTCTTAGCCCAATGGCAAGATGAACCGGGGTAAAGCCTGCAGGAGATTTTGATGGATACCAGTGAAAAGTTAGGTCCATTGACCATGGGTTCTATTCCCTGGCTGCATATAAAAACCATGAGGTCACTTCAGAAGTTCTACTAGAGCCCTAGACCTTAGTATTTAGTCAAAGCTTCTATAGGATGCAAATGTGGAGCAAGGGCTGAGAAACAGAATGTGCTGTGAATCCCTGTAAAAAATGTGATTGTAAGATCACAGGGTTGGGAGGGAGTCAAGAATTCCCTCCAACTTCTAAATATCATGCTGGCTATGCTTCAAGTTCAAAGTTTAACCTACTTTAAAGATTTAAAGTTTAACCCCATCGGGTTGTTGTGGTTTTCCTCAGCTGTGCTTGCACGAAGTATCTTTGTTCTACTGTTTTAATCAATTCCTGCCCATGCCTTGACCACTTTTTTTTTTTTTTTTTTTTTACCTCTCCCATATACTTTGACCTTTCCTGGAAAAAGGCCCTTGTAACCTCTTCTAAGAAATCTTGAAGGAGGAAAGGCACCAGGAATGAGATGGTGTTGCTCCTTCACATGTTGAGAGACAGCATGTAAAGCTGATAAGCTGTAGGTAAAGATGGAATATGGAGCCTCACAATGGAACCACCTGCAGAACTTGGGACAGTACCCATGCCCACAGCCCACTCTCCTCAAACAGGTCAAAAGGGCAGAGTTAGAAGGAGAAACCACACTGGAAAATATGTTACAGGTAAGTCTATGCCCACAGGGCCTGCAGAATCCCCTGCACACACTGGGAGGTAGGAATCAGGATGCCCACAACAGCAGAACAAAAAACAACCCAGCCATCCATCAGCAGTACACTTGGTAAATAAACTGTGGTCCTCCTGAACAGTGTGATCATATAGTGTGAACATGAGTGAGTCACAGTTTTGCTCCCCAAGTAAAATTATCTTAACAGCATTGAAGGAAGGATGCATAATGCAGAAGAATACAGAGTGAGTGGTGCAGAAAGTCAAAATATTGATGGATGCATGTAAAGAGTAAAGAGAACTCAAGATTACAGCAAGGCCGGGGTCATGGTTTCACAGGTAGCGGGGAGCAGTTTTGAAAGCATTGACACTGTTCTTTTTCAGAAGTGGTGATGACTTGAGTTTTTGCTTGTGTGCTTTATAGTCACTACTGTATATTTCATCCTACCCCACAAAGATAGAAGATAGATACCAGTGTACTGCTGGAAATTACTAAATCATCCAATAAAGGAACTGAAAACATTTTAGCTGTTTAGGGAGGTAAAGGATAGATAAGAGGTAAACCATAGCCACACTCTGTAGATAATATCTAAAATCCTACCTAACATCCAGGCTGTCTAAGTTACTTTCACTCGTTGCTGAGACAAATACCCGACACTCAAAATGAAGCAAGCAAAGGTTTATTTAGTTCACAGTTCGTGGAGGTTTCAGCCCATGTTCGGCTGGCCCAAGGCTGAGAGGAACAGAGCAGAAAGAATCCAGTTCATGGTGGCGGAGCAGCAACAAAATGGTGGCAGAGACAGCCAATCAATCAGGGTAGCAGAGCAGCAGCAATAGCTCCTGTCTGTCTCTCTGTCTCTCTTTATATTACATTCAGGCTCTCTGCCTTAGCCTCCCGCCTTAGGCTACACCCATAATCCCAGAAGTACTTCGACCCATAATCTCATCAGTACTGAAACCCATAGTCCCAGGGATCATGGATCAAGTCTCAAACTCTAGAAGTACCCGCCCAATGACTACATGAAGCTTTGGGGGGACAACTAGACATAAACCATAACACAGGCCTATCAGGGATACAGAGTAGTCACCTAAGATATGCTAAATGTCCCAGATGATTGCCTCTGGAGGTACACAAGGGTGATAAGAGCTAAGGATGCTCATTGCAGCCTTTATTTTACTTTTGTAACTTTTGAACCATGAAAGCTATGTACAAAGGTTACTTTGCTAAAAATTAAGCAATAGCATATAATCCTAGCACCTTGGAAAGCTGTTATGGTTTGTGCCTAGATGTTCCCTCAAGGCCTCATTGCAGTCCTAGATGGGGCTTTTCAGAAGTGGCTTAATCTAAAGGGTGGTGACACTGGGATTAAGGGTGAGCTATTAACGAATCAGCCCACTGTTTAGTTTGGCATATTCTAAACCCAGTTGCCTGGATAAAATACAAAAGGGGGAAAAAAGAAGCTACTAAGTTATCCTGCTTGCTTCACTGACTTCTGCCTGCCATGGGATTATTTCTCCTCTGTAATGCACGCCCGCCATGCCACCCTGCCTTGAAGCCAGCTAATTATGTACTGAAACCTACAAACTGTGATCCAAATACACTTCTCCTCCTCTAACTCAGGGTGTCCAGTATTTTGTTTCAGCAATAAAAGCAAAGTAACTAGACAGACACTAAGGTAGGAGGATTGTTAGCTCAAAACCAGCTTGGACCACTTAGATCCTGTCTCAGAAAAGAGAAAAAAGAAAAATCTCTGGCAAGGGCCCTCCTGGTCTGACTAGAATACAACCTTACACAGATACTAAGAGTAGGGAGAGGTCTGGGTGTAGCTCAGCTGTGGAGCATCAAATTCAGCTCCCCACAGAGAGAAAAGGGTAAGAGGGTGACAGGCAGGTAGGGGTGCAATTAATAGCCAACAAGGAACACAAGCAGGGCTGCTGAAAGAATGAAGTTTCTACTTTAGCTCAGAGACATCATTGCAGTGGTTCCCAACTCCAACAGCCAGATGCCTCAGTGCCCCTGCGCTGTCCTCATGCCCTTGGCAGGCTGGTGCACAGCCAGTTCCTGAAGGGCCAGGAAAGTGGAAAATCCCTGAGAGATGTGCCAGCTCTTCAGCTCCAATTAAAGGGAAAGTGACCAGAAAGGCCTTGCATACCAATGAGCCCTATGTACATCTGTCCTGGCCAGTGGTGACAGGGCAAAACATCTCAGGCAGCAGGCAGGTCAGGATGGATTAGGAAGAAGCTTAAGATCCAAAGGAGGGAATCAGGGGACAGCAGGATCATGCAGTCCTCACAGTGTTGGCCAGGAAGAAGCCTGCTATGGAGTGCCACCTAAGGCAAGAACACAATTCCTGGGCCCTTTCCCCACTCCAAGAATGAACCCCAGAAGGCAGACCCAGGAGTCAGCATCCCTAAATACTCCTTGACCTGGCAAGTTCAGGAAAGACTGCTGTCACATTAAGTCAGAGTGAAGAAGTACTGTTCTCTTCCCCAGTTTTACAGATAGGAATGATAAGCTATAGACAGCTTATAAAACTAGCCTGAAGTCACACTGAGGGCTGTATGACTCTTGAATTTACTCTCCCCCTACCGTGCCTTGCCCCCACCCCAGTTGGCTTCAAATTTCCAGGATCAAGTGATTCTGCTGCCTCAGCATCCTGAGTAGTAGGGACTTAGAGGCACAACTTGCATCCGTGCACTACATTGCTATAGGGTAAACATCTCACAACTGCTTCACACTTGGTGGATGGTACAAAGATTTCTGTAGTAAAAGACACAGCATCCATCCACACAAGATCCGTGTGTGCACTATTGTGTCATGAATCATAGCCAGCATGGGAGCTCCTGAACTCCTAGCAGTGCAGGTGGGGGTGGGTATCTGTATCATTTAGAAACTTGACAAAATAGAATGAAGCCATTAAAAATGTGATGCTTTGGCATATTTGAAAAGTATCAAGGAGATTGGGCTGGGGAGATAGCTCCGAGGCACAAGTGCCCGCTGGGCAAGTGCAAGGTCGTGAGTTCGAACCCTGGTCCCACAAAAAAAAAAAAAAAAAAAAGAAAAGTATCAAGGAGAAAATATAGCAGTTACATTTTCTGTCACTTCTGATGATATAGATTTGAAATAGCTCCATACTGCATTAACAAGAGGCACAAGGATGTTATAGGGTCACTGTATTCTGCCCCTTAGTACTGGAAGCATATATGATGGTGTCACTAAAACTCAGTGGAAACTGGGTTTCTTTATTTATTGTGATACTGGGAATTGAACCCAGAGTCCTTCACACCGAGTTACAGTCCCAGCCCTTTTTTTATTTCTTACTTTGAGATAGTACCTCACTATAGCACCAAATCATTCAAACTGAGTTCAAATTTGTAATCCTCCTGCCTCAGCCTCCTAGAGAGTGCGATTAAATTGTGAGTCACCCTGTGTGGCTAAAAACTGGACCCTTAGTCATCCTGCCTCTTGCTTTTCTGTCCTGCATTTCTAAAGAAAACAAAAGTTGTTTTCTTCTTTTAGAAAAAGTTGACTCCTATTTTACATTCATTCCTGGGTGAAATCTTCATAGTACAACCTTTAAATGTGACAGCTCCATGCAAAATCACATTGCCTGAACTAAGTTATAGCCTAGCATCTCAACTATATTTTTATTTTAAACATAGTAAAAAATTAGAAATGATACAGAATTTTGCAAAATGATGATAGGAGTACTACTATTGTTTCTGTTGGTTTATTGAAAGAAATAGTGCTTAATTTATTTTTGGCCAATTTCAGATGCTTGTATATGGCAAGCTGAGCAACTACTTTGGAAACATTATGCAATACAACAACCACTGTAGTATTCCTATCAATTACATTTAAAAAAAAAAAAAAACTAAAACTAGTTAAAATTAAAAGAAACAGGTGAAATTTAATTTTCCAAAAATTTCTGTAATATGCAATGCATGTATTGCTATAAAATTGGGGGATTTCTTTCTAAAGAAATCATAGAAAAGAAAGCCCTGCAGGGAATCAAGAGCCTAAGTAGCATTCCTGCAATCTGTCCACACCAACAATGAGGAAAAGGTGGGAAAGATAAAACATGGGACCCCTGAGGTCTCAGCAAGGTGGATAATTAGCTCCCAATCTTGTTAGACCCACTGTTGGAAGACCCTGAAGAGAAAGCCTCCTCCTGTGACATTGTCTTAGTAGAGGTGACCATTCAGAGAAATATTTATGAATTGTTTGCTAATCAAGATTTCTAGCTAGCATGTTGATAGAAAAAAAAAAAAATCATTCCCCTATTCCCACTTTGCTTGTGAACTTTGGGGTCAAGCAGAGTTTGTTCAAATCCTAAACACAGATCACTCAATAATTGGCTGACATTCCAGCCTAGCCATCAGCCTCAATTTTTTCACTTGAACTAGAGGTATAATTATTTCAATCTGTTGCACATGGAGATACACATCTATAATCCTAGTACTTTACAGCCTGAGTCTGGAGAATTACATATTCAAGGCCAGGAAAGGCAACTCAGCAAGACTGTCTCAGAATAAGAGAGAGACAGAGACAGAGACAGAGACAGAGACAGAGACAGAGACAGAGACTGAGACCTAGACCAACTCCAAGTCTGAGATTGAGACAGAGGCAGAGGCCAAGGCCCAGGCAGAACCAGAGAGAGCTGGGGGTACAGCTCTTTGGTTCAGCACTTGGCTAGGATATTGAAGGTCATAGGTTCAATCAACAAGATCTGTTTAAAAAAAGAAGAAAAGATAAGCCCCACCCTGCACAGAGTCCCTATCAAAATTAAAGGCAACAATGCATGTAAGTGCTGGGTACAATGTACCAGTGGTATCAGTATACATGGTGGATGCTCAGCAAATGTTTCTCCTTTCCTCCGGGGTGGACTATAGAAATATAAGCTGTACTAATGCAAGATTTCAGTCAGTTATCTTTTAAAATTCATAAAATTATCACTTACCTAAATCTTATCTTGCAAGCTCAGCTCTCAAACACCACCAAGAACTTGAAAGTTTGCAGAAGAGGCTGAGAGCTGATGTTCTGCAGTGCTTTCCCTAAACTGGAGTTTGTTCATAGGAGATCCTCTAAGTGCCCTCCAAACACATGTGCTCACGCCTCACATGTCACCCTGCTAAACTCATGCATAAGATAATCCAAGAGCAAGCTGAATTTAAGATACAGTGCATCCTGTTGGAGGCCATGGAAACTGGAAAATTGGTCAATTGTGTGAAAGCAGGTCTAGGCCTTAAAGCAGACAAGCTATGTCAGTCCTGAGATAAGCATCCTGATTGGTTAATGTTACCTATTAATCACTAGGCAATCTTGTGACACATGTTACTAACTTTGCAAAGGTATAAATAAACGTCCACATTGTTGCTCAGGGGTTCACTTCACCAAACAGGCAGACAAGTCACCACCTAGCCCAGCTTTTGTCTTCTTGTCTATCTGTTCCTCATTTCTGCTACTGTCTCTCCCTGGGGTAGAATGAATTACACTAAGCCCAATGGATCCCTACAGCATCCCAATGGCTGACAAGCACATAAGAAGGTAGGCAATTTTGGGCTGGTGAGATGGCTCAGTGGTCTAAACCATCTGCCTACTTAGGAAAGATTAGGCAACTGCAGGGACTGCGGTTCAATCCCTGGCACCACATGCTGTGCCAGCCACACCCCCAAGACAGGCTGAGCTGGTCATAACACAAATAAATGAAGTTTAAAAAAGGGGGTGCTGGGGAGATAGCTGCATGGCACAAGTGCTTGCCTGGCAAGTGTAAGGTCATGAGTTTGAACCTCGGTCCCACCAAAAAAAAAAAAAAAAAAAAGAAAAAAGGTAGGAATCTTTAACAGCCTTCAAGGGAGGCAAAGCCACTTTGAGACAACCACTGTATGGCCCGTAGAATTGTTACAAGGAAAACGCACACATATATTTCTAATCCTAGCTATTAGAGTTGGGCAGGGACTAAGGCAGGAGCATCACAAGTGCAAAACCATCCTGGGCAATTTATCCAGATCCTGTCTCAGAGCTCTGTGGTAGACTGACATTGGGACAAAACGAATCAAAACAAAAATTCCTAATACTCAATGTGGATAAAAACGTAGAGGAACAACTAGAAGGCTGTTGCAGCCCTAATGGGACAGTGGTTCAGTCACTTTGGAAAATGACTTGGGAGCATCTACTATAAGCATGTGTCTACTGTGGGACCCAGCAATTCCAGTTCTGCAACTGAAAGCCATCTTTACATCCTTAAGAAAAAAAAAAAAAAAAAAATACAAGCACAACTAGCAGCATTTTTCATAATGACTCAGAATTGAATATAAATGAAGTATCCATTAGCAAATGAACAAATTGTGATAACAGTCAGATATAGGAATTCTATAGAGCTATGCAAAAGCAACTTTAGTGCTACCCTCAACCGTTGAGGTGTCCCAGACATAATGGTAACAAAAGCAGGCAGGCACAAGGGAGTTTGTGCTGTGTGTGCCAGTTACAGGAAGTTGAAGGATTAAAAAAAAAAAAAAAAAAAAAAAAACTATTCTGTAATGATAGAAGTCAGAACAGAGTTGACATGGGATCGGGGGAGGGCTGGGGTCCTGGGGATCCTGCTGGGAAATTAGATTACTTATCTTGATATGGGTAGTTGTGGTCTGAAGGCATACCAGTGGTGGAAAACTTATGGCATGTGTGCTTCAGCAGGCTGTTTTTAATCACTGAAAACTCTATCACTGGTGTAGACACACACAGGAGCTCGCTAAGCTGTACACTCTGATCAGTGCATCCTGCTATGAGCATTTTGATCTCAACCCAAAAAATAAAATAGAAAAAGTGGGGAAGAAGAGAACAGACACAAAAATTTCATGATATTTAAATTCAGATCCAAACTTACAACCGAGTGCTAGTAACATTCCAGGATTAAACAGAAAATGTGCTTTCACAATAGTATGCTGGACCTTGCCGTTGTCCTGTCTGCTTCCCAGCCACCCCGGAGGCAGCTGCTCTCATTGCTTCCATTTTACTGTCTCACAAATTGAGGCTTAGAGATGGTAAGCAACTTGCCTACAGTCACAAAGCTAACAAGCCAAAGTTCTAAGCTTTATCTGTTTGTTTGCAAAACCTACAATCTCAACCACCACATCCTACTCCCTTGGGACCAAGGTGGAAGACAGAGGAGAGTACAGTTTATATTCACTTCATTTTACTGCACTGACTTTTTATTTTATTTTATTTTACTTTATTTTATTTTATGTATTTAGTATAGGGTCTATAGGATCTTACTACACAGATTGCACTTGTAGTGATCCTCCTGTTTTTTAGCTTCCCAAGTGCTGAGATTGCAGGTGTATGCTGCCATGCCCAGGTTCATTTGCTGTCTCAGCGAGCCCCAGGGGCAGAACAGTCATGGCAAGCCAGGGATTGAATCCCCGGCCCCTGCATTCTCCTAAGCAATCATTTTAATCCACTGAGCTATCTGGCTGGCCCCTAGACTGACCTTTTAAATGAAATTATTTTCTCATTATAAACACAGAGTTGCAGAAAATTCAGAGACCACAGAAGAAAATTTAAAACAAAGCAAACCTCTGTGTACTTGTTATGCTTACACTGAATGAACAAATTGAGGAGATTTCCTTTGTACAAAGACATAAATATTGATGTTCCAGAGGTAAATGTCAGTGGCCTGGTAAATCTACCTGCATTTCTTGACAGTGACAAATGTTGTGTTGTATTATTTTTAGGAAAATTGGGGCAACTGGGAAATTAAGAGGCATTCAGAAGAGCTTGACAGACTGTGTGTGCAGTAATTACAGCTTTCTGCTGATGACTTCTAAACAGAGTTACAGTGCTTAACTTAGGGCGGTCTCCTTGAAGGCAGCATTTTAAGTGGGAACATTTGGTGCTGGAGGTGGCAAGATTGGTTATAGTGAGAGAGTCATGGGATTACCAAGCTTTGACATGGGAAAGAAAGACACTTAACAAAAGGCTTGTTTTCACAAAAGTGAAGCAATGCCAGGGAAGGAGGCCACAGAAGCAGTCTGCAGTGGGCCACCAGAGCAGGGCTTAGTTGCTATGAACACATCTTCTGGAAAAAGAGAAATTAGACTTTGAATCCCACCAGTATTTATCAACTATGTAACTGAATAAGTCTCTCAATCTGCAGAAGCCTCTGTTCCTCATCTGTAAAATAGGGATATGCTATAGTTTGCATGTATGTCCCTTAAAAGCTTATACGTTGATATTTGTCAAAGGCCTGATCCCCACACAGGCTATGGCTCAATTGCAAAGTGGAAGAACCCTTAGAGGTGAAGCCTAGTGGAATGAATCAGGTATCGAGAGTGCCCTCAAAGGGATACTGGAACCCTGGCCCTGTGTTTTCCTCTTTCTTATCCTCTGCCATGAAGTAAAAAGCTTGCTGCCTCCTGGGCTCCCCAGCGTGGTATAGTGGGCCCAAAGCAACAGTACCAACCAGTCCTAGACTGAAACCTCTAAGATAACCACACAAACCAACCAACACAAACCTTTTGTCTTTATAAGTTATTTTCTCAGGTGTTTGTGATAATACTAGAAATCTGACTAACAGATGTATAAGACCCTCCCCTCGGTAGAGTCCAAATACAAAATATGACAGGTACACATTATATAGTATGTAGAAAAGTGTCAGTAAAATTGTTTTTTTAAATCTTTGTTTGTTTCTTTCTTTCTTTGGTACAGCATCTTGCTATACAGCTCAGACTCTTAGTGATTCTGTCTCAGCCCTCCCAGTGCTGGGATTACAAGCACATGCCACCATGCCTGGTTTTGGTAATTGGCAGAGGTTCCAGGGCCTGCACAGCATGCAGTACCAGGGATCAAACCCAGGTCCTTGTGTTTTCTAGATGCTTAGACCACTGTGCTATGTATCCAATCCAGCGAAATAACTTCTTAATTGCAAAGGAATACAACTGGTATAGAAAAAAATGAAAATATTTATTTTAACCAATATTTGCACACATAATTATAGGCATGTATTATTTCATTTATATATCTATATTATTGATATACATTTATATCTATATATTACTATTTTGCTTCTACACTTTAATTGACAAGGGCTGCTCATTTTGCAATTAGCTAAAGTACATGGACATTAGAGCTTCAGCCCAGCAGTTGAAACAGTTGCCACCTCCTACCTTGTCCTTCGAAATTGTCTTCAAAACCCCAGTGAGTCATGTGTGTGAATGAACACAGATGAACTCTGTCAGCCTTGTCTTATGACTTCTTTTTAAATTTATTTATCTCTGCATTCTCAGCTGCTGCTGCCAAGACTGAACCTTTAGAAATATCTGAGGCATTCTGAATGAGCTGAGTGTATAAACAGTTCTCCCGCTCAGGCTGGCTGAAGCTCTGTGCATTCAGTGGTGCCTCTAAGAGAAATGGAAACACATGCTCCAATTTATTTTTAAATAGCAACTCCACAAGTGTAACAAGTTGACAAATAATTGAGAGATTATTTCAATCATATCAGTGATTCTGAAACAGTAATCTCCATATTGATGGCTGCCTCAGAACCCAGAGCAGACAAGACTTAGTCAAAAATGCCAGGGTTTCAGACACCGAAGCTACCAGATATTAAAAGAAGGGAATGGAGCTGGGTGTGGTGAGGCAACCCTGTAATCCCAACTTTCTGGGTGTCAAGGCAGGAAGATCACACATTTGATCCTTGCTTGGGCAATTTAATGATTTAGCAAGACCTGTCTAAAATATTTTATAAAAAGGGCTGGTGACGTAGCTCAGTGTGAAGGCCCTGAGTTTAATCCCCAGTACAAAGGGGGAAAAAAAAGAAATTAACATTCCAAAAATGTCAATCACAGAGTTCTAAGTTCAGACCCATGGTGCCCTGAAAAGAAAACATTAATGTTTTCAACCATTTACTAAGGTGAGAAACATCTGCCTCCAAACAAATCTACATTTTTAGGTCATTTACACTGATCTCATCCCTATCCCTTTAAAAATTTTTAGATAAATTTTCCTTAAAATACACATGCTAGCTTTGAATTTGTGGCTCTCCTGCCTCAGCATCCCTTCTGATGCTGCTATGGGATCAACTCCAAAGTCTTACCAAGGCCCAGAGCCACTGCAATTTCATACTTCAAGGGTCATTTTGCATACATTGTCCTTTTGAAATTCAAGAATATCTCACATCCTGGAAATCTCTGTTGTAATGGTCTGTGTCGGTGCGACGAGAAGACCGGATGAAGGTAGCTCAGAGGACTCGGACTCACTGAGATCTGTCTCTCTCGAAGTGAGCCCAGAACTCTAGAAGCATGTCCATTTTATTTAGGTCATACAATAGAAGATTTACAGGGAGGAGAGGGGATCACCAACCTCTTAAGTAAGGGTGGAGATATCAATCAGGATTAAGCTGTTACACCTTTTTTAGATCCTAGTCTTCTAAGATCCCTAAGTAACAGATTACAACCCACCCTAAACTTTGTTTATTGTTCTTCGCTTCTTTAAGATGCTAGTTTATAATCTCTACATCTGTCTGTCTTTCAATCTCCTTAAGTCCTTTAGCTTGTGGTCCCCTCCTAGCACACAGACCTGGAAAGCACTCAGGGCAGTTTGCAAGCAGGTACTCCTCAGACTGCTTGAGCAGCACCTGCCCTCTCTGGTAGGCCCTGTTTCTAGTAGAGCACAGAGCAGGCTTATGTTTTCCACTGTACCCTCAGCACCTGCCTGGTCCAGTCCATTGTCCAGAGCAGGCTTTGGCTGAACCAATGAACAAAACCCTGCTAAGGTCTCCTGTGAACACCCGAAGTCCTCTCTCTTAGCTTCCAGGCTGTCAAAAAGACACACATCCTTGGCAGGAACATCAAGGAATTCCTGTTCTGTGGGAGCCCTAACTTAGTATCAAAGAGACACAAGCTTGCATCCTGACTCCAGCACCTACCACCAACGCCCAGTCATGGGCCCTCTGGAAGCTTAAGAGTTTCCCCTTCCTCACCTATGTAATGATCTCCTGAATTATACTACACAGAGTAATCTTGATACAGTAAGTCCTTGACTTACAGGTGAGTTCCATTGGTTCATAAGCCAGATTGGTTTGTAAATCGTTCATAAGTTTGACAAAGTGAACCTTGTACACCTTTGGCACATAAACATAAAGCATAAAAAAAATATACACAAACAAAAAGACTAAGCAATGTGTACATTTTGCCTTTGTCCAATCCCTCAATTATTTTCACTTTTTCCCATGGTTACTGCTTTGTGCTTCCTGGCAGTCCCTCCACATCACCACTGCTTTTCCTCTAGCTTCTGGACATCTGGGGCTCTGACTGAGCACGGCATTGTACTACTGCACACTGTTGCGTGGTACAGTGAACTGTGATGATGGCCAGAAGACATGTGAGCTACTACAAATGTTCACAATGCAAGCGCCTCTTGTGTCTGTGAAAGTTCACTGCTCAAAAGTTTGTAAGGCAGGGACTCACTCATTTAAATATATTTAAATTCATTAACTGAGATTACATAGAACAGTCTACGAGATGACTGCCTAGCACACACAGGTGTGGTGCTGTGATATAATAAGAAATAGACATTTTTGTCTTTATCCTGTTTTCCTGGCATAGTTTCTAATACCCTGAGAATCTTGCAATTATAACTCTTTTTGTTTGCTAATGAGATGACTGACACCTGGGAGTTCCAGTATGGCTTCAGGGGCAGAGATGGTTGCCAAGGGAACCTAATTAATGAGTTGAAACTTCCAGCACCATCTCACTCTCTCGGGAGAGGAGAATTGATCACCATTGACAAATGGTTTAATCAATCATGTCTCCTAATGAACTGCCCATAAAAATTCCAAAGGACAGGAGCTTGTCTTTCTTTTTCCCTTTAGCCTCCCTCTCCCTTCTTTCCACCTCCTCCTCCCCTTTCTTACTCCTTCCTTCTCTCCTCCCCACTGCCCCCTTTTCTGGGCACCCTGGGATGGATAGACCTCCTCTGTCAGGTGCTCTCTGCAGTTATACACTGTCACACTACAAGGCCAAAGAGAATGGAGCCACAAACCATAGACTGAAACCCTGTTTCCACAGCCACATAGTTTTTCTCCTTAGGCTAAAGCAGGAGGATCACAAGCTTGAGCTCAGCCTGAGCAACCTGGAGAGAGTTTATCTCAAAATAAGATAATGGTGGGGCCAGCCAGACAGCTCAGCAGATTAAAGCACCTGCCTAAGCAGAAGCAGAGTCCTGGGGGTTTGATCCCCAGCCAGCCGTGCCGGCCCCACCCCCAGGATGCACTGAGCTGGCAAATGAGACTGGGTATGGTGGCACAGGTCTGTAATCCTAGCGTTTGGGAGGCTGAGAAACAGGAAGGATCACTACAAGTCTAATCCATGTAGTGAGACCCTGTAGATGCTGTACTAAATACATAAAGAAAAAGTGGTAATAATAAAGGGCTGGGGACATAATTAGCCCCCAGCCCTTTATTATTAGGGCTCAATCCTCAGTACCAAAAGATAAACATCTAAAACAACAAACCCTTCAGCAAACAGATTTATTCCAAGCATTCCATTATCTTTTATTGTGTATTTATTTAGATGTAGTATACATAATTGATTTGTGTGAGATGGTTAATTCAAAGGTAGAAGCTTCTCTTCTTATTGCATTTATTTATATTTTGATCTATGAAGTTGTTATTTTGATTTTGCTCATTGTCTAGAAAAATGTTGTCCAACAATAAAATGGAATTTAATTTTTCTGCAAAAATAACATTTCCTCTTTTAAGTTGTTTGTCACGGGTATTTTGTCACAGCAATAGAAATATGAGCAGACAGAAATTTAGTATTGGGAATAGTCATTGTACTGTCATAGCTTAATTTAGTTATGACAAGTAGGCAGTCAGAAAGTCCCAGATGGACTTGGATGATCAGCCTTATTGATAAGAATTAAAATAAGGATAGACAGTGAACTAGAACTTTGGACCAATAATGAACTTCATCAGGCAACATGTATTGCAGCCCCTGACTACTGAGCTCCTCACTTTGAGGAATTTAAAATGCAAATTACCCAGTGTTATTCTGAAATCCTGGTCTCCTTTAAAACCTATGTTCTGAGTTCCAACTGACCACTTTAAATTCACAGAACCACCTGTGGCAGGTGACCACTAAACATTTCGGCAATTCTAATGTTCCATTTAGCATTAAAAAGCTATGGACTGCTGCACCTTGCAGAAATCCCACTTGTAGGGTTCCCCTCTTGGAGAAACCAAGATCCTCATTTCCTCTTCTCCTTATTTCCAGTACTAACTCCCCTAAAATTTTCCTCTTGGTTTGTGACTTCATTCCCCAAGACGATGACCTCAGTTTGTACAGAATTAACCGTCTTCCTGTGACTGTACCTAATGATGTGGTTCACAAGCCTTTGGGTTGAAGGAGGAGTCTGAAAAGGCTTGGAGATGCAGGATCAAAAAGCCTTAAATGTGGTGAGCAATTTAATAGAACCCCAGAAAACTGGAATGTTGATGGCAGGACCTGGGGAGGAGATGTCAGTAGGGAAAATGACTCTCTTGGGGGAGAGTGCTAAAGACCATGCAGGTCACTGTCTGGCAAAGCACTTGCCTTTTACATTTAGCTCATGCTCGGAGGCTCTGTGGAAGACTAAGTTGACATTTCAAGGCAGCACAGCCTTCAGGTAACTTAGGTATTTCTGGCTGCTTTAGCTAGATTTCCGAGGCAAATTAGGATCAAAAACAGAATAGAAAATTCTACCAAACTTGTATTTTCTTCTACCAGAAAAGAAACATTTAAACTTACAGAGGGTATAGTTGCTGAAGGGAACAAAAAGAAGTCAGATATTTTGCACTCGCTCACAGGAAAGATGCCTTGAGACTACCTCAGGAATTTTCCAGACCTACCTGCCCAGGGCTCAAGGGTGTAGCAATGCCAGTAAGCAGAGTCCTCCCCAGGTGCCAGCCATGATGGCTACCAATTGGAAGCACAGCCTTCACACTTAAGAGTTAGAAGCATTTTTAGGATGGAATTTGGGAAAAGATAGCATAACTTGTTTTGTTGTTGTTTTTGTTTGTTTGTTTTTTGTTTTGTTTTGAGACAGGGTCTCACTGTGCAGTTCAGGCTGGCTTTGAGCTCACTTTTGTAGCCCAGGCTCGTCTCAAACTCACAACGATCCTCCTGCCTCAGCCTCCCAAGTGCTGGGATTACAGGCGTGAGCCACCACGCCCGGCTGCATAACTTGTTTATATTAACTTATAATATCTATAGCTAAGAGTGGCTGGATAATGCAAAATGGATAAAGTTCTGAGATAGAAAAATCCACAAGATTGCTTGCTTGGTGCTTCAGAATTGGGCAGGCTAATGGGCTGAAAAGTTTACACAGAAGTAGCACAGAGAGGCACCTGGGACTTGGTCATCAGGGATTCAAAATCACGGTTTTAATGCATACTCAACAATGTGGAACGGGCTTTGGTTGGTTGAAGCTAGTAGCTAATTAGCTTTATTTCTTCCCAGTCCCTCTCTCCCTCTGGCCTAAATTGCATTTAGGCTATGTCAGAATTGTATTTTATCAATGAAAATGGTAGTTATTATTGGAACTACTTGTTAAATTCTAGATGTTTGTTAGGCCACTTAGTCTTCAAAACAACTCATGATGGTATTATCATCCCCATTTTTCAGATAAAGAAACTGAGAAAAAGCTTAGTGACTTTTCTAAGATGCCAAACTGAGGTATGACTCCTTGTTTGTCTGCTTACTGGATTGCTTTTAGGAAAACCATGTCAGAAAATGAATCAAAAGGTTAATGTTTTCTGCTTTTTTAAAAATATATTTGGTGCAGGGTCTCACTACGCAGCTCAAATCCGTAGTGATCCCCGTTTTCAGCCCCCCAGCAGTGGGATTACAGGCATGCAACACCATGCCGTGGTGATGGGCCTGGGGGTGGGATGTGGTGCAGGGCAGAGGTGGAGGTAGGGGGCCTAGGGGTGCACCTGGGCTGGCTGATACAGGAGCTTAGTCCCCTGAGCTATCTTGCCAGCTCAAAACATTCATGCTTTCAATGTGTAAAGATATCAATAACTGCATGAATGAGATTAAACTCCCCTACAGCCATTTCTTGGGCATCTATTCCAAGATACTAATTTCTTTGTTTTTTGTTTTGTTTTGTTTTGTTTTTTATTATTGTTGTTGTTTTTCCAGAACTGGGGATTGAACTCAGGCCCTTGCACTTGCCAGGCAAGCACTTTTTCTACTGAGCTATCTCCCCAGCCCCAAGATAATAACTTGAAGTACATGCAGAGATTTATAAATAAGATCAGCTACAGCAATAATATATCTGTAATGGGGGCATTTAAGAAAAAGTGTCTAACAGGAAAATAACTAAATTATGCAACCAATCATGTAAGAGAACTTGATAACACAAGGAGAGATATTTATAATTAGATTTTAAAAAACAGGAGTGTGTGAAAATAAATTGGTATGCATTCTGATCTCATGGAATTAAAACTAGAGAAGTTCTTTTCAAAAACAATTAAAAAGAAAGATGGTTACTAGAAATTTAGCATGCCTGTGATAATGAAAACAATTTTAAAAAGTAAAGCAGGAGAGTTCATAATTTCTTACTTCTAAACTTAATCGTACTACACAGAATAAACACAGAGATCAATGGAATAGAATTGAGCCCCAGGCTTCCTAAGCCAGAGATTGTGTGTTTATGACCTAGGATACCAAAAAAAAAAAAAGGAACTGAAAGTAAAAAACAGAACAGTCCAGCATGGTGGTGCATGACTGTAAGCCTGGCACTTGGCAGGCTGAGACAGGAGCATCACTGCATGTCCAAGGCCAGCCTGCACTATATAGTAAGTTAAAGATCAGCCTGAACTACAGGATGAGAAAAACGAAAATCCAGCCTAAACTACATGGTTTAAAAAAACCAAACCAAAACAAAATGACTCTTTATAGACAATGTATTTTCAACAAGAGTACCAAACAGGGTGTGTGTTGACCGGGGATAATAAGCTCACTAAAAATGCTGCTGGAGAAATGGATATGCACACGTGAAAGAAAGAAGTTGGGCCCTTTACTTATGTGCAATAAATTAACTCAAAATGGGCCAGAGAACAAAGTTGAAGTACTAAAAACAATATTCTTAGAAAAAAATAAAGATTTAAAAAATGTTTAAACTATTTTCTTAGATATGATATGAAAGGCGAAGCAACAATAAAAAATAAATGAAAAATATCAAAACTCAAACCTTGTCCGTCTTAAAACACCTCACCTAGAAAAAGACAAGACAGCCCAGTGCAGTGGTGCCTGCCTGTAATTCCAGCTATCCAGAGGGCTGAGGCAAAAGGATCGCAAGTTTGCCTGGGTAACTCAGCTAAATTCTATCACAATTGTTTTTAAAAGGGGGATGGAGCTAAAAATGTAGCACAGCGGAGGCTGGGGAGACAGCTTGGAGGTCTAATCGCCTGCCTGGCAAATGCAAGGACACAGGTTCAACCCCCTATACCCCATGTCGTGCTGGACTGGCACACTGAGCCGGCCACCAAGAATGGGCGTGATGGTATATGCCTGTAATCCCAGCCCTGGAAAGGCTGAGAAAGGAGGATCACTATGAGTCTGAGCTGCGTAGTGAGATCCTGTGCCAAATAAATAAATAAACAAACTTTTTTTTTTTTTTTTTTTAAGTAGCACTGTGTTGCTGGGCGTGGTGGCTCACGCCTGTAATCCCAGCACTTGGGAGGCTGAGGCAGGAGGATTGGTGCGAGTTCGAGACCAGCCTGGGCTACAAAAGTGAGCTCAGGACCAGCCTCAACTG
>PVJA010013270.1:0-49984 GCA_004027025.1 Myocastor coypus | reverse complement strand
AAGCCTTCTTAAACTAACAGCTCTTGCATTCTGAATGCACCTAAAACCAATGCCACGTGGATGATGCCAGGGTCTGCTGCCAGCTGGAGCAGTAGCCAGGCTACCTTCTCTCTTGCTTGTAGGGGTGGAGTGCCTGGATTGATGAACACTCTGACCTTGATTCCTAGGAACAAATTCTCCATGCCGGCGCCATTTTGGAGCCTGGTTTGGCCGCTGCCGCCATTCTGGTACTTGGGTCTCTGTGGCCTTCTTCTCAAGGCAAAGCCTCTCTCCTTTGCAATTCTGGGGCTGCAAAGCACAGGCAGCTGCCACCTCTTGTGATGCCCTTAGGCCATCTTTTCGATTCGCTGGTTCCTTCCCAGCAATGGAGAGCCTCTCAGCTCCATCTTTGCAGTCCACAGCTTTCCTGGTGTTTCCTTTCTGGCCAAACTCACATTTTAAATCATCCTGCTTGGCTCTTTTCTCTTGATTTTCAACATAAATCTGGCTAAAAGCAACCAATAACAACCATGCCACCGCCCCAATAGTTTGCTGTTTTGAAATGTCTCTTGAAAGATTAATCAGTCCGCCATGCTTAATCACAGTCTTAGGCAAAGTCTCTGGGCATGAGCAAAATTCCGAAAGACTTTCAGCCAATCCATAGCACAAATCATCTGGAGTCCAATGACCAATGCTGTCCTTTTTTCCAGCAGAAACCTCCTCAGCCTGATCTTTACAGGCAGGCCTTCTGTCAGTCTTCTGGTCTAAGCTCTGACCAAAATTGCCCAAGCTGAACAGCCGAAGCCGTTCTACTGCTTTGTTTTTAGCCAACATCTCTGAACCTTTCCTATCTCTTCCCGTAAGCCATTTCAAAAAGCTTATAATCCACATTGTCAGGTATAGTCACAGCAACGACCCAACTTCTCTGGTACCAAGTTCTGTATTAGTTACTTTTTGCTCATTGCTGGGACAAATACCCAACACTCAAAATGAAGAAAGGAAAGGTTTATTTAGCTCACAGTTCGTGGAGGTTTCAGTCCATATTTGGCTGGCCCAAGGCTGAGTGGAACAGAGCAGAGAGCATCCAGTTCATGGCGGCGGAACAGCAACAAACTGGCGGCAGAGGCAGCCAACCAACACAGCAGCAGAGCAGCAGCAACAGCTAGAGCTCCAGTCTGTCTCTCTGTCTCTCTTTATATTACATTCAAGCTCTCCGCCTTAGCTCCCGCCCTAGGCTACACCCATAATCCCAGAAGTACTTCCACCCATAATCCCATCAGTACTAAAACCCATAATCCCAGGGATCATGGATCAAGTCTCAAACTCTAGAAGTGCCCGCCCAATGACTCCATGAGGCTTTGGGGGGACAACTAGACATAAACCATAACAATTCATTTTGTGTAAACTGTCAGACTTACATGTGGACAGTTATAGTCTCTAGTTATCTTTACTGGGGCTTTCTGCTTTTCCATTTGTTCTAAGCATTTTTACATTTGGCTATGGAAATGAACAAATGTCCTGACTCCTTGCCACGTCTTCTGTGCTGTGGCTCTGATGGATGTGTTGGGGACCTTCGGAGCCTCACAGTGTATGTCGAGGCTTTCCATCCCGCCTCTGTGGCATCGATGGTGCCAGGAGGGTTTTTGTGAAGTCTGGCTGTAGTCTATTCGTTTTTGTCTAAAAGTCTTCTGTCTGGTCCAACTGTCCCTTTGTTGGTCTTTTGGTTAAGGAGAACAGGTGTTGTTTGGACTCTTTATTTGTACTCGATGTACTTTTGGAGTTGCCAGCTTCTCAGCTCTAGGTCTTGTGTGTATGAGGCAAACAAAGCAGAGCATAAACAAAACCAGAGAACTTCACGCCATTATTCCTCAAGTCCCAAGGTCTCTATTCAGCCTGCCTCTGTCCACCAGTCAGTCTCCGAATATTTACTGTACATACACAGGTATGCAATGCCCAGCATTTCTTGTAGTTGTTGGGAGAAATAAGAGAAAGACACTTTTTCTCTATCTTCTTGGGTAACGACTTTTTTAAAAAAAGAATAAATGTGTTGTGTTACTTTGCTCTCATTATGAAAATCCTGCATGCATATTAAAATTTTAGTAGTACAAAAAGGATGAAATTGAAAGTAACAGTGGGCTGGGTGAGATTGCGAGGTGTGGAGAAGGATGAAAACAGTGTGGGCAGAGGTGGGGCTAGCAAAGATTTTCATTTCACAACTTTAGATACTTACTGTCTACATATTTGTCCATAACTCAATTTTGGGATTTTAGAGAAAGAAGAATACAAATGGATTTTCCTTTAAGAAAACCTGATATATGCAGATTGCACTTACAAACTGAGTAGATCAGGATGCCGTTCTGAATTTTACTCTAAATTACATAAAACTTCTCCAGAACTCATGTGTTGTACAAAGTCAGCTTGGAATAATTTTGCTTAATAACCACTTTGGGATTCTTGGCATAAATATAATTCACATACATATGCACAATAAACCTTCGTTTAGAAAGTGCTTTGCTGTCATGGATTATATTACATTTGATTGTTGGTCAAATCTGCTCTCACATCTAGTCCCTGATATATGATTTGAATAAGAAAATCTCTGAGGTAAATATCCTGCTTTCTGACACCAGCATCATAATAGTGTTGTATTGAATTATTAGTGAAAAATATTTTCAATGAGATTTCTTGCATTCGATGTAAACCACATCCAGGTGTTGATGCCTTTCACATTAACATCATTATGCTGATGGTTACTGCAATGTTGTTGTCATGTCACATGACATTGGGGTCTAAATGGGTTTTTCCAGAAAGAGGCCCACTTCCCGAGGTAACCAGAGCCATCTCACATCATTTCTTTCATGCTTCTGTTTTAGCAGACGTTTCTCTATTTTATTTTATCTTCCTGCAAGAAATATAAATAAATACAATTTCACAATGTAAATCACCATTTTAACTATATTGTCAATTGGTTATTTAGAAACTATAGAGTCTATGTATTTGATAGCCAAACTTCAGTTGGGGGAAGAGCAGGCAGCCTAGTCCTCAAAAGAAAAAAATCTATACTAATCTTAAAAAGCAAAACACAGCATAGAATTTCTGGACTCTTTTTCTACAAAAGAAAGCCATTGTATTTCCATTCCTGGCCATGTCAGCCGTGATGGGCTCCCTGCACCCCCACTGTCTTTTTTCCAAGCATTGATTGTTCACTTCCCCTGACACCCCATCGCAACCCATTAGTACTGAAAACTGACAAGACCAGCTGCAACAGCAAAATGGCAACTTTGAAAGGAAATATCGAAAGCACAGGCAACGCTGAGCGATTAGGACCCACACAAGACCCAAATGCAGCAACCTCGCCCCACCCCCTCCACGCACCGCCAAGGTCGATGGAGTCAGCAGATTTTCTTTACCCCCGACTCCAAGGTCTTAAGGAAATTATAAGGAGTTGTGCTTTATTTTTACTTTCATTTTCAAAGGAATTGGGCTGAGGAACATGAAAACAGAGTTGGCTAAAGTGCTTTTGCTGAGAATGCTAATATCCATTATGTCTCTTTTTCAGAGCAAAGCATTTCAGAAGTGTGTAGCTCACAGTGCTGGCTCCTGAAGGCCATCCTGGAAATCTGGCAGCTTTTTAAGTTATGAGTCTTTTCTTCGGCAGAGTTATATGGTGTCTGTGTTCCCAGAGTTGCAGTAATGATAACAGCCGGCATTCCTTGTGATTGTACAGTTGATTGCCTAGGGGGAAAAGTGACAACTCTAGATTTCCAATAGACTTTGTATTTGCAGAGATAGGAGTTCAAGCAGGGGCAGCCAACTTGTCAAAATCTTAAGTCAAGGCACAAGTTGAATCTAACCAGTTAGAGGGCTAGATATAAGTTTTGTATAGTGAAAGCTGTAATGATACAAATAGTGCTGGTCATCTATTTGAGTGAAAAATCTAAACTGCAAGTGGTCGTTGAGTCAGAACAGATAAAAATAAGGGCCTTACTGGGCATGATGTTCCATATTATCCCATACTACATAGCAACAACAACAACAACAACAACAACAACCACAAAACAAAACAGAGCAAAGCAAAACAGAGTAAAGGGCCACATAAAATTGCAGCATGGAGGAATTCTCATATTCTCACCCACTGTGGTAGAGAGGACTCAAAGAACAAATGTTGCCTAGAAACAATTATGGTCTACCTCATGATGCCCTCTTGCCAGATAAAAGACAGTTCTAGGCTGAAAAATAAGCACAGCTTCTTTAATGAGTTTTGTGGCCAACTTGATCATCAAGCCTATAGGTACCTTTGGGTTGTCCTCATGCCTCTTCATCATTTTATTTATTTATTTATTTATTTATTTTTCTGTATTTAGGACAAGGTCCCAGTGACTAGAGGGTCTCACTATATAGACTGGACTCGTAGTGATGCTCCTGTTTTCAGCTTCCCAAAATGCTGGGAGTACAGGTGCACACCACCATGCCCAGTCTCAGTTGCCCTGTGGGTGGAGCTGGCATGGCCTCTGGAGATCTAACCTTAGCCACTGCGCTTGTCTAAATGGGCTCTTTAGTCCCCTGAGCTATCAGGTTGTCCTTTAATTCTGTTTTGTGTCTTATCAAACTGCCAGTGTGATTCTTGCTGGTCCAGATTCCCTACGAGAGGCTTGAGTTGATATGTCAGACACACCTTCAGTCTTAGAACTCAGACAGGGCTGCTTACCCACTGTCTAGACAGCTGATAAACCTTAGTTTCCTGCCAGCCTCTCATATTCATATTTCTCAGCACAGAAAGGACCCACAGAGAAAGCCTGGTTCTATTTGGGGCATCCACTATGACCTGGAATCGTCTGGCATTGTGCTGATTGGGCCCCATTTGGACCCAGTGCCTTAGTGAGTACCATGTGACCTGCAGAATCAGCTTGACTTAAATGTGGGGGTCACATTATAATGACCTACTTGGTGCCTGTTGTAACATCCAACCCAGTAACCCAGGAGATGTTGCTACATCTCTGCTGCCTATAATGAACCAATTCTTTTCTTCTTCTTCTGGGACCTCTGAGGCTACCTAGTCCCATCTATTTTTGGTATTCAAATGATGGCCTTGAGTGTGATTTATAGTCTGTGTCCCAGAGCAGATTCTTTTCCTATTCCCGGCATCTGCAGAACTCAGCCTCCTTGATCTATTGCTGGGTCATTTCCTTGGCCCACCTGCTTTTTTCCACTGAAGAGTGCTCTGAGTTTGGGTTGGGGCTAGTTCTTTGAAGGCAGCATCATGATTTTGGTTCATCTTTGGACTCATGGCTCTGTGTGCTCTTTAACTATCTCAGGGCTTTGTTGTATGTTTTGGCTCCAGTCCCATGCCCAGTCTGCTCATGACCAGTTTAGATCTTGCTTATTCTAGCCCATCTAAGTGCCCCTGAAATCTGTCTTTGTAGAACTTGTCCTAATGTATAGGGTGGCTGAACCACAGCTGGTGGTGTGCTGAAGTGTTTGAGTATTTGGTCCATTCTCCCCTGTACAGGGAAAGTAGGAGTGCAGGGTTTATCTGGTATGCAGTACAAGCGAACTCAGGGCAAATGTCAGAACCATGAACAAGAGAGAAGTTGGAGATTAGAGAGGGACATCTAAAATGGGCTGCAAAATAAGGAGAATTTGGAGATCAATGTATATAAAATGGAGGGCTTAGAGAACCATGGAGATAAATCCAGAGATGGAGAGGCTATGGGAGAGGACCAGGAAGGAATTGGTGCCTGAAAGGAAGTCTGGATGAAATTCTGAGAGGAATATCAGAATGTTTGACCATTATTTTCTGGGGATCTAGTCTTTGTGTGTGTGTGTGTGTGTGTGTGTGTGACAATAATGGATCATCACCAGTAAAGGTTTATTAAGGACCTCTGGCTGCAAGTCTGAGTTATTATGAGATGAGAGAGCTGAGATTGGGTGCAGAGTCCTGGAGTAGATACTGTAAGTATGGTAGTGGCTGCACTGGTAGGCAAAGCCCTTTGATGAAAAATCCTTTGTTATGTCAAAGTAGTAGATCAAAGTAATGAGAAGACAAAATAATTGCGTGCTTACTGCACGTTAGGCAGTGAGTCTCTCTGTCTTTTTCTATCTCTATGTATCTGTATCTTACCCTGAAAAAAAATGATATCAAACAATAATCTTAATGTCATGTTACAGGTGAGGCAAGTAGGTACATTTCATTTCTGCTCCCTTTATGTTTCCTTCCTATTTAAGAAGCATCTAAAGCTGGAGCTATAAGTCAGTGGTAGAGTGTTTGCCTAGCATGCACAAGACCTTGAATTCCATCCTCAGTACTCTACTAAGGATGTAGTTAAAAAATAAAAGACCTGTGGTGGATTAATGAATGGCCAACTGTAACACCCTTCTGAACTGAAACAGTGTAGTTCTGGGTGTGGATAGCCCACCTGAGAATTGTTGCCAACAGCATAAAAGTAGAACTGGGAATGGGGAAGTGGTGGTTCTCCTGCAGAAGCCTGGCATGCTGGCTTTTCTGATATGAACTCAGCTGCTCTCATCATCAGAGGAGCTGGAGTCCTCACTGTTGCTGGGGATGGCTGAAGTTCTCTTTTAAGGGAGCTCTGGTCCTTACGTTGTGTCTCATTTTCTGGTTCCAGTGCAGATCTCTCTGGCTAACCTCCACTACTGAACTTTGGGCCTTCCCCGTGCAGATCCTTGATACAACTGTGCATGAGACATCATTGCAGGCTCTAGGCTTCCAGTTGAACTTGTGGAGGATGCTGTCATGGACTCAAGGCTTTTAGCTAGGCTTGTGTAGGGCATTCACCCAGGATCCAGGCTCTCATTTGGATTCTTTGAGTCTCTAATTTGTGGACAGATCTTCCATACTTTTTTGCATTTAACTCGTTGTGTGAGTTATTATAAAATAACCTTATAAATTCTGTGTCTTGTGTTAAATTTTTTCCCTTGTAAACTCTGACTACAAGAATCACCCTCGCTCACAAAAATCTAAACTTTATTAATACAAGTTCAGACTACAAGTGATTAAAATTTGCTTGACAAACTCAAAGTATGCATAATTTGAAGAGAAAAATAAAAGATGATAACAGGTAGGCTTTGCACAGTTGGGAAGGAGATCTTGGGATGGGGAAGAATGGGTAGGGGAACGGGAAGTAAAAGGGATCAGCATGATGTACCTGTGTGTGCCAGTCTCCATGATGAATGCAATCATTATGTATCACAAATGTACACTAATAAATCATTTGGCTTGCTGATACACTAATAACAACTTGGCTTGAGAGAGACAGACACCTTGTTCTTTCACTTAACTAGACTTAAGTTCTATAAGACTGTCTTGAGGGGCAGTTTGTAGCTTGCTCTGCAGACATGCAAAATTTTTACTTAGGCTTTTTAAATAAATCAACTGTGACAGTGTGAGGGTTAAGCTTAGTTGTCAACCTTACTAAGTTGAGGGACTGCTGGAGAGGTGATTAGCTGCCAGGGATGCTACACTCAAGGGATTCACTCACTGAAGTTCATAGCTAAATGTGTTGTTAGCAGGGATCTGGTAGAGGTGGGATGCTGGGGACACGCATGCCTTTGGAGGGATATACATCTTCATGGTGCCTTCCCCTGTGATGGTTTCCTGGCCCAGTAGCGTGAGCAGTTTTGCTCCATCACACACTAGCACTGTGATGTTGCTGCCTGGGAGCCAGGGGATCGTGTTCTGAAACCTCTGAAAGAGTGAGTAGAAATCAGCCTCTCTTCTTTTAAGTTGTAGTTATGAGGCATTTTATCACAGCAATGGGAACTTGACCATTTCAGAATTCCTTGAATTTATTTCTTTGGTCATGATGAAGACATGTATTTAGAAAGTGGCTGAAATATCACGTCAAATTTTCAACTTTGCTCTTTGACACAATTTTTCCAGGCTTTCATTGAAGGGAAAAAGTTGTTATGAAATTGGCCCAGGCCTATAAATGCTTATGTAGTATGGTGTTTGCAAAAGCAGAAAGGAGCAGATAAAGGAAGAAAAAAGTGAACTTAAAATTAATTCAAACTATAACTTAACAAATTGTACTTAAACATTTTTTTTCTGAGTTAATATGACAATAATCACAAAACATTTACTACATCAAAACACATTATCATTATATTCCTCTTCAACACCCACTCCTTTGCTTCAAACACACCTATCCCATTATTTTTTCCCACTTTCTGAAGTAGTTCTCTAAGGTTTCTTTTGTGAGTTGTGCTGTGATGGGGGCTACCACGTCAGAATATTCAAAATATTTACCTTTCATGGTCATTTTGACTTTGGGGAAGAGCCAGAAGGTGCGTGGTGCTAGGCCTAGTGAATTCAGTGGATGAGGACACACTATAACAATTTTATGAATCTATTTTTCCAACTGATGGCATTTAGCAGCAGTATTGGGTGTAGATTTTCTATTGTGCCTTGTAAAGACACTCACAAAAGAGGACCTTACTGTGTGGTCTTGGCTGAGTTCCAACTTACTATCCTCCTGCCTTGGTCTCTTTAAGTTCTGGGCAGAGAAGGATGTGGCCCCATGTCTGGGCTCTGTTTAACTCCTTACTCTAGGCCAAGTGGTCTATTCCCATGCTGTCTGTTTTCTCCACACTCTGTTTTCAGCCTAGCATTGGAGTCTCAGATTTGCTTTCATCATTTCTTCCCTTCCCAACCTTGCAGAGACTCAGCTGCCTGCAGGTACTCTCTAAAGCTCCTTTGCAGCTGCAAGCCTTGGCTTTGTATTAGTTACTGTTTACTAGAGTCAGATGTAGAAGAGTATAAAATGGACATTTGTGTGCTGGAGACACGAAGGATCCAGTCATTGCAATGTCTTGTGCAAGTCCAAATCAGGAATCTGAAGGATCCTTGTTGGAAGACCAAAGATCTGTGCTGGAAAGGCCCAAGGGCCAGTTCTGAAAACTGAAGTGTCTATGCAAAAAAAGCTGAAGGTTCTGAGTCAGAAGGGTGAGGGATCTGCACTGGAACCCTGGAGACAATGTCCAAGATGAAAACGAGGGTTAAAGCTCTCCCAAAGAAAGAAAGCAGCCAAAGTTACTTTAATAAAAACCACTGAAATTCTTTTGAAGAAAAGCAGCTGCAACAGAGTTCTTCCAAGGAAGATCAGCTGAAACCCTCCCTCCTTTCTCCTTTTGTACACTGATGACTCAAATCTGCAGAGTGTTCTCACTCAAGTTGACAGTCAGTTTACTACCACCACCCTGTACCCATTTGCCCCCTCATGGGCCTGGATCTTCTGCTTCTGCTTCACATAGTTCCCAATCTTCCCTATACTATTTCATGATGTCTTTCTGGATGTAATGCTTTGCTACTATAGTAATAAGAGTCCCACATGCTACTTGGTCACTATATCCCTTTATGCATGTTATTAAATCCTGAAGGCAGGACTGAGGTGGTCATCATTATTATTACTTTTTTTTCTTTCATCATTATTATTACTATATTTAATTGTCTGCAGAAAAGCTCAGCACCATGTACAAGGGTACTCCCAGGTCCCTTGCAGATTTCTATTTATCCCACTATCTTTGCCGAAGAAAGGTCTTTCTTCTACCTCTCTGCAAAGGGGTGTCTCATCTCCTCACAGCTTCTTTTACCTTCAGCCTGACTCATTTTTCTTATAATCATCTCTTTAATACTTCAGTATTGTAGTTTTCCGTAAATATGATTTGTTGACTCTTTACAACTTTATTATTGAGAATATGAAGCAGCAACTCTTAAACACATAGTCCATTCCCCTACATCATGGGGTGGGAAACCCACATGGAAATACTTGGGACTCTGGACAACTAGATTGACCAGAGAAATCCAGGTGCCTGGTCCACCCCCAACACCTCCATACACTTGATATGAATCATGTGGAACCTGGAACCTGGAACCTGGCTTGCCAAGAGAACTCAGGGTATGGCCATTGAATGAAGCCTTACACCTAAAGTTGGAGGACAGAGCTAAATGAAAACCAACATCCCACTCTCAACTAATTTGGAAGGCAAGATCTCTGGATGCAACCAAACCAGGAATCTCTGACACATAGAAGATATTCCTGAAGAACAGAACAACAGCCAACATCATTCTAAATGGACAAAAACCGAAAGCTTTCACTCTAAAATCAAGCACAAGATAAAGATGTCCACTATAGTTCTGGGAATATTCACCAGAGCAATTGGACAAGAGAAAAATAAAAGGAATAAGAATTGGAAAGGAAGAAGTTAAATTATCATTATTCACAGATGACATGATAATCTATATGGAAGACCCCCCAAACTCCACCATCAGACTCCTAGAATTAAAAACAAATTCAGTCATGTAGCAGGATACATAATCAGGACTCAAAGCTTAGTAATGTTCCTGTACACAAAAGACAATCTCACTGAGGAAGAAATTAGGGAAACAACACCCTTCACAATAGCATCCAAAACAAACAAACGAACAAAAACAAAACTTAAGAATGAATTTTTGAAAAGGAAGTAAAAGATCTGCACAATGAAGAATTACAAAACTCTCATAAAAGAGATGGAAGGTTTCATAAAAGGAAAGATGTACCTTGATGACATATAGGAAGAATCAACATTGTGAAAATGGCTATACTCCGAAAGCTGTTACACAAATTTAATGCAATCTTGTCAAAATATTGCTCACATACCTCACAGACCTAGAGAAAACACTCCTAAAATTCATTTGGAACCAGAAAGGACCTAGAATAGAGAGGTAATTCTTGATAACAAAGATAAGGCAGTAGGCAACACAGTCCTTCACTTAAAATTATACTCCCAAGCTACTGTGATAAAATCAGCATGGTACTGGCAAAAAACAGACCTGAAGGTCAGTGGAAGAGATTAGAAGATGCAAACGCAACTACAAAGACACTCAGCCACCTTATTTTTGATGAAGGGATGAAAGATAGTTGGAAGAAAGAGCTTCTTTAACTAATGGTGCTTTAAAAACTGGCTTTCCACATTCTGAAAACTAAAACTGAATCCAGGTCTATCACGATGTACTAAACTGAAGTCAAAATGGGTTAAAGATCTAAACATTAAAATAGAAACACTAATCTACTGGAAGAGAAAGTAGATAGATTTTTTGAGGACATAGGAGTAGGCAGAGAGTGCAACAAAAACCAAACTGCATGGGAAAGGCAGTAACTACGATCTTGTCTTACTGCAAAGTCTTTGCACATCAAAATGAATTGCCAAGGGCCAGAAAGATAGCTCAGTGGACTAAGTACTTGCTTAGGCAAATGCAGGGGCCAAGGTTTAATCCTTGGCACCACATGCTGCACTGGCTCCGCCCTCTAGACGTGCTGAGCTGGTGATGGAGTCCAGGTGTGGTGGCACACGCCTGTAATCTCAGCATTAGGGAGGTTGAACAGGGGAGGATATCACTACAAGTCTGAGCTGTGTAGTGAGACCTTGCACACACACACACACACACACACACACACACACACACACACACACAGAAATAAACACCCCCCCAAAAACCCCAAATGAATCATCAACAGAGTGAAAAGAAAATTCACAAATTGCAAAAAATCATAACTAGTATTCACTCAGATATAAGATGTTTATCTAGAATGTATAAAGAATTTAAAAACATCATGCTCCAAAATTCAAATCATAATCCAAAAATGGGCATCTGAGATGAATACATACTTCTAAGAGGAAGAAATGTAAGTGGCACATAAATATATGAGAATATGTTCAATAGCACTGCTCATTCAAGAAATGTCAATTCAAACAACACTGAGATTCCATTTTATCCCAGAAAACAGTTATCATAAAGGAATCAACTAATAACAGCTGGAGAGGATATGGAGAAAAAGGAACCCATCTCCACTGTTGGTTGGAGTGTAGATTGGTGCAATCTCTGTGGAAATCAGTGTGAAGATTCCTCCAAAAACTAGGATTAGCAGTCTCATTAAACCTAGCTATTCCCTTCCTGAGTATTTTTCCAGGAGAATTAAAAACATCATACCACAGCGACATATGTGCACCCATGTTTGTAGCATTAGAGTTTGTCATAGCCAAGTGTTTGAAAAAATCAAAAGCCCATCAACTGAATTATGTATAAAAATATGTGGTATTTTTATACAATGGAGTATTCCTCAGCTATAAAGGAAGATAAACTTGAGGCTTTTATAGGTAAATGGATGCAACTAGAGATTATATTCATAAGCAACATGAGTCAGACCCACATGTGTAAACAATGTATTGTGCCTCTAATGTAAGAACCTGAAATAGTAAATAAAGTCTGAAAGCTATGATAGATATAATAAAAGGGAAAGAAACTTCTCAAATGAAATGAACAATTTGGATGTGGGAAAAGAGAAAAGAAAGAAAAAGAAAAAAAGAAAATGGAAATAAACATGTATGCATATATACAAGATATGTAGGAAGATTGTACTACTAATACATACATATACATCTATCTATCTATCTATCTATCTATCTATCTATCTATCTATCTATCTATCTATCTATCATCTATCTTTTGTGGCACTGGTGTTTGAACTCAGGATCCTGCACTTGCCAGGAAGGTGCTTATTCTACTGAGCTGTCTCCTCAGCCTCTATATTGGTTTTTTTGAAGGAGCAATTAATGCTTAATTTTTTTTGACCTATTTTACATGCTTACATATGGTATCTGAGCAACCACACTGAAGACGACAATGTGAAATAGAAGAACTGCTCTGGGATTCCCATCATCTTGGAGTTTTTTTATTTTTATTTTTTGAATTGTGCATCACTTCTAATATCTATTGTCTTTTATTCTCTTTAAAATAAAAAAAAATAAATTAACCATATAGCAGTTGTCTTTCATCCATTCTGAGTTACATCATCTTAATTTAATTTGAGGTTTATGGGGGAAAAATGGTAAATCTCCAAATGAGTATCTCAATTCTAGTTTTTAATGGACTTAGAAGATGAGTTTGTACACAACCAGAGGTTATGTATTTACATAATTACATTGGTGTTTACAGATTAAAAATCTATGAAAATATATAATCGCATGTATTCATACATACATACATACATACATACATACATACATACATTATTTTGTCACTTGTGTTTATATATGTCTGCTCTGTACCTCCAGATCTTTGTAAATTGCCCAAATACTGATTTGAAAAGAGAACTGGAAGTTGGATGTGAAGGTGAAGATGATCATTTCAGCTTCTGAAGGAGAGCTAGCCATTATAAGCTGGTATCTATGTGAACTCTTCAGAGGTGGCTTTATATGATTACTGTGCATAAAAGATTTTGATTTGATTTGTGAAATGGCTGTCTCTGTAAAGTTGTAAGTAAATACAATCTTATTTAAAATGCACTGGGAGGAAAGACAAATGGCTAATTAGCATATGAAAAATGTTCAAACTTAGAGTATCAAAGAAATGTAAATTAAAAGAACACTGAGACTTTTTTGCCTATCAAATTGGCAAGTTTAAAGATTATTATACTCAGAGCTTCTGAGAATGAACATTTGTTGGGAGAGTGCTTTGGCATTATGTAGATATATGTGTATATATATGTGTTTAAATGTTTATATCTTTTGTATAAGTAATCCTGCTTTTAGGACTTTTTCCTAAGGAAATTTTGAAATATTTATCATCCAACATTATGTCTAGTAGCTACAAATTAAAATCTCTATAATAGAGGAACAGGGAAATTGTGGTAGGTCTGTATCATCTATGTATCATCTATATGAACACATTTTTACAGTAATATCTTAAGTAAAAAGGCAGGGTATAATCCTATTCTTTATGTTAATACCAAAATTTTATGACACAGTTTGTAGAAATCAATAGAAAATAGATGAGAAAGAAATATGTCCACCTGTTAACAGCAAGTGAGTTTGTATGGTTTTTATATTTACATTTCTTTGTGTTTCCAACTTTTTATAAGAGTAAGTGTATTTGAAAGGAGCCTGAAGACACCAGTGCTGTGCTATCATTTAACAGTGCACTGATGTGGGCAAGAGGTCAAAGCAGACAGCTCAGATGCTTCTCTTCTGTTCCCTGCATGCAGGAATTAGGAACAAGCTGGAAACACAAGTTAGAACAGCACGGCTGTCCTATAGGAAAGAGGCAAGTGGAGCACCAGAGTGGAGCCAGTCCCACAGCAGAGCATTGACTCAGGCTGGAGGCCTGTGGAGCTGGGCGAAGAGGAGGAGTCTGGTTCTTGGGATTTTAAGCTGGCAGTGGACCCAAGGAGTGAGCGGTGAGTCACATTTTAGGCTCCTGTCCTGAAGCAAGGGCTAGGCATTTGGAAGTAGGGAAGCTGGGAAGCTTCCAGCCAACCCACTTTAGGTGTCAGCAAGTGACAGGCTGCTGACTAGAGGCAGAGGGTGCAAGCAGAGGCACCAGCTTGACTGGGAAGTGAACCACCATCTGTCTCAGGGCTCAGAAAAGAGAAGACCCATTGACACTGTACTTCTGGGCTACAGGCCTCTGAGAAGCCAGGCAGAGGCATCTCAGGCTGGGGAAGAGACAACCTATTGCATAATTTGGAATTTTAGTGTCTAGAAATCATGACACAGATCCTTCAGCAGTTTGTCATCTTTTTAATGGTAAGAGTTCTAGGGGCTAGAGAGATGGCTCAGTAGGATAAGCACCTGCCTGGCAAGTGCAAGGTCTCAAGTTTGATCCTGGGTAGCACCAGAAAAAAAATTTTTTTTTAGAGCTGGTACTCAACACCACCATCAAAGATCTGGGTTCTCTCCAACATTCTCTTTTTGCTGAGTTTGCTGTTCATGCCTTATGGTCATAAGGTGGCTGCTGCAGCTCCAAGTATCACAACTTCTATCTTCCCAGAAGCTGCGGAGCAGACTCTCCATTAGATCTTCTGAGACTGGACTGGGTCTCCTTGTCTTCATGGGAGGCAGGGAAGTTGAAAATCTGGCAAAAAGAAGCCAATGGTCATGACTATCTACTGGGAGGACACATTCATTGCCATCTGCTGTAAATCTGAACTCTATTATGGAAGTGGGAGTGGTTGCTAGGTGGGCAGTGCCCAGAAAATGGGAACTCTCAATCAAAGTTGGAAGAATTTTCCCTGGAAACTTTAAATCACAGAGGACTCTGAAAATTACTTTGAAATAAATACATTTACAATTTTTTTTTTTTTTTGTCTTTTTGAGACAGGGTCTCACTATGCAGTTGAGGCTGGTCCTGCGCTCACTTTTGTAGCCCAGGCTGGTCTCGAACTCGCACCAATCCTCCTGCCTCAGCCTCCCAAGTGCTGGGATTACAGGCGTGAGCCACCACGCCCGGCCACATTTACAATTTTTTAAAGTTTGCTTTTCAGGGTCTCACTGCAGCTTGGACTCATAGTGACCCTCTTGATTTCTGCCTCCCTAGTGCTGGGGTTTTAGTCATGTGCCACCATGCCTGGACTCCATCACCAGCTCAGCACATCTGGGGGTGGGGCCAGTGTGGCATGCAATGCCAGGAATTAAACCCTGGCCCCTGTGCTTACCTAAGCAAGTACTTAGTCTGCTGAGCTATACTGCTGGCCCTTACAATTTTTAATAATAAATGATAAACAATGATAAAATATGACTTAAGTAGAAAACTGCATTAAGAATAGATGGATAGAGAAACTTAGTTCTCTTTCTCATCTTGCAAGACGGCAGGTGAAAAAATGGAGAAGCAAGACACTAAGGAGAAGAAAATCAAAGCCAAGAAGTCTTTTGCCAGTGGTACTGGTAAATAGGTGAAGAAAACAGAAAAGTTCAAGAAGGGACAGCCCTACTGCAGCTGAAATCCTGTCCTGGTTAGAGGCAAATGGAACACCAGAGTGGAGCCAGTTCTGCAGCAGAACATTGGCTCAAGCTGGAGCCTGTGGAGCTGGGTGAAGAGGAGGAGTCTGGGCCTTGGGATTTTAAGGTGGGAGTGGACCCAAGGAGTGAGTGCTTCTGGTTAGAGGAATTGGTAGATACTCTTGATCTGCTGTGTATTCCAGAAAGGCTTTGTACAAGAGAAAGTACACAGCTGTTCCTCAGCTCTGGGGCTACTGTGATCTGTTTTTGCTCTGACAAATGGAGTTTATCCTCATAAATTAGTGTTCTAAGTTTCTTACTAAGAACATAATTAAGTAAATGATTTAAAAAAGAATAGATGGATATAAATAAAAAGTCAGAAATTTTGGAAATGAAAAATATGCTAATCAAGTGAAAAAGGAAACTTGGTCAAGGGTGTGATATACTGGATTGACTTGGGGTTGAGGAGGAGGAGGAGGCCAGAACTTTGGTATCTGCTGGAATGATGCAGTGAGAAGGCCAGAACTGGAGATCTGAAAGAAAATTTATGGAGGGAAAGTTCAGAAAGGATAAATTGTTAGGGATGATATTTCTAAAAGACAATAACAAGAACAGGAGAGAGGGACTGTTTAAAAATATCAGCTAATATTTTTCTAAAATTAAAGATAAACATTAGCCCTGAGAAAGGGGCATTTTTTAAAACAAGAGCAGAAAGAAAAACAAAAACAAACCTTGGCTTTTATATATGCTTCTGTGAAACTGCAGAATGGCAAGAATAAAGAGATAAAATTATTAGGCAAAATGGCTTATCAAAGTACAACAATGACATTGATAGATTTTTTTCATCAGCAACATGAGATGGCAGATGACAGAATAGATCTTAAATATGTGGAAGGAAAACAACTATGAAGCTAGATTTCTACAGTGGTTTAATCATTTTTTCTTTGTAGGTATAAAACACACATACACACACAAACAAAAACAAAGACCCAAAGAAAATGCAGCAAGAACATCTGGCAAAAGGAAACAAATGGTCACAGCTGCCTACTGACAGTCATGTGCTACTGGCAGGACACATTGCCATGTGTGATAAAATTGGATCATCTACTGAAATAGCAAAGGTAAAACTACAAAAACAAAAGAACACAAAAACTTAAGAAACTTAAGAAAGATAAAATATCCTGGGACATAAATAAATACATCCCATGAAAGAAAGAAATTGTTAAGTTGAATGTTTTCAAAATTCAAAACTTTGCTGTTTATTGTACAGAACTTAACACTAAATGATAAGGAAAAGGGAGATGGCATAAAAATGTATTTTCAGACATGCAGAGGTAATACAGTTTAAGTTTTATTAATACTTGATCAAAGAATTTGAAAAATATTCCAGAGGAAAGAAAACTACTCAATCCAAAATGTATTGTTATAAGGGCTGTATTGTAAGAAATTTAATGGTTTAGTGAAAAATGCTTTGAGGGGTTCTCAGTTCCTTTCATGTTGGTATCATGTGACACAACAGACTATGGAATTATAAAGAAAGGATTAGTTTCTTATGATCCTGGAGTCTGAGAACTTAGATGTCCAAAATGTAGGAGCTGCATTTAATGAGGGTCTTTGTACCATGTCATGTGGCAGAAGGCATCACAGGATAAGAGGGTACAAGAGAGGAGGAGAAGAGAATGAGGGAGAGACAAAGAGACAGAGAGAGTGAGACAGAGCTAGACAGAGAGAGAGAGAGAGAGAGAGAGAGAGAGAGAGAGAGAGAGAGAGAGATGGACAGAGAACATAAAGCCATCAGTGAACACATGTCTGCAATTCTTAACCCATTCCTACCATAATTCATTAATAAAAGCAGAGCTCTCATGCCTTAACTAGCTTGTGAAGGTCCCACTCTAGCACCACTCTTGCATAACTCTAGCACCAAGACGTAAACTTTGGGGACCACATTTAAAGCATAGCAGAGAGTATCACAGACCTGAGTAAATCGATAACTAGTAATTGCTAATCTAACATTTTTAATCATACAATGACCAAGTCCAGAGAAATAAAAATACTGGTAAGAAACACTTCTAGGGCTGAGTATAGTGGTGCATTTCCATAATCCCAACACTTAGTAAGCTGAGGCAGGATGATCACCATGAGTTTGAGGCCAAGCTAGGTTACATAGTGAGTTAAGGCCAGCCTTACATAATGGGAGCTTGTCTAAAAAATCAAATCAAATCAAATCAAATCAAAACAAAACAAAACAAAACTTCCGTATATCAAGGTATCTGTATTTCTTAGACCAAAACTTTTGAATTACGAAGTACTATACAGTATCTGTTAATCATTATACAACATTCTCAGTTTTATAAAGGTTATTCTTTTATATTTCCTCAAAATGTGTCACACAAAATATTATTTTATATGTTACAGTATTTAAGAAGTATAAAGGATAGTTTGCACATGATGATACAAAATAGTATTGCACTGAAAGGCTTAGATCATATTACAAATACCTTGTAATTGCTAATGACTTTCCTATTGAAAATAAAACTTTCTTGAATAATGATTTTATTTTTCAAATATAGATTGTGCAATTAATCTACCATGTATCTTGATTAAAATTCTTTATTTATCGAGTAACTATTTGTCAGGCACTAGACTCAGTAGAATTAAAGTTTCATGAGAAACTTACCTGAGACTTGACCTTAACCCTAGCGGAGCTTACATTTTCCCAAGAACTCTGTTCTCTTACTCCAGTTTCCAGAGTTTAGCTATTCTGGTCAGGCACTGTGGTGAGTGTTTCTCTTCTTTGTATCTTTGCCTTGAGGATGCTGACGTTCATGTGCACTAGCTTGGGTAACTCCTTTACTCAGGCTGGGACCCTAAACCTCAATTCCTTACATATCCTTTTGTTTTAAGAGAATTAGAAGAGAGAAAAGTAAACAGTACTTTATTCCTGGCACACACATTGTCTCATTTGTAAAAATTTAGGAGTAAATGCACACCACCTTGTAGGTGAGCAATGGTTGTTCTTTCAGCATCTTATGAGATAATGTCATAAAGCACAGCACCCAGAATCCCAGAATAAAATACCTTTGGCTTCAGACTCCAGCTGCCACATGTGTGAAAATGTGTCCTGTTTATTCCCATCACAAGTATTAGGACTTTAAGGAAATCAAGAGACAATAAAAGTTTTATCACCTCTAGCCTGCCATCTTCTCTATAAATTGGTAATAAACACACCTAAGTTGCTTCATTACAGTGTGATAGATTGTAACAGCAACTCTGAAGGTCCGTTATATAAATCATTTAAATAGAGATTCAGAGCATTTGGAAAATTCTCATTAATTACTACAAAGTCAAGAACAACACTGGTGAGATTCTGTTTACCCTCTGCTTGTGACTATAGATGCTTAAGACTGCAGATTATGGCCCAATGGAGCGGAATAGCTTATTAGTTCTATAAAATGTTTTCATTTTTAAATTGTGATGGGATAAGTATTGTTGATCTGATAGATGATAACTGCGGCTGTAAAAAGGCTGTTGATCTTTAGTGTGATGCACGGTCTGAGTCACACTGAGGATTTTTATAGTCTGCCCAGGTTTTTAGGGTCACCTGGAATTGTGTGCTGAGCTTTGTGGAGTAGAACTGTTACTCTCTTGCCTGGAAGGGGAGAGGAGAGGTCCCCCTCCAGCAGCAGTATGTAGCACAGACACTGCAAGGAAAGGGATTTGCAAGTGCTGTCTTGACAGTGGCCACTTTATCTTCTGCTCCTGGGAATCAGCACATCCCTGTCATCTTGGTGCCAAGGATCCTGGGTGTTTCACAGAGCAGACTGATTACTTCTGTGTTGGTTCTCCACCCTCTTCTCAGCTCTGGCTTATATTCTTCAATTATTGAGAATGATACCTCTGTTTCCCACTAGCGTCTGAGTATCTTCAGGGTAAGAATCTTGGATTTTGTACAGAAATGCATACATTGTGCGTGATTGAGCAATGTGCTCTAAAGGGCCCTGATTTTGTAGTTCTCTCTCTCTCTCTCTCTCTCTTTCTCTCACTCTCCTTCTCCCTCCTTCCCTCTCTCCCTCCCCTCTCACTCACACACATGTGCACACACACACATGCACACACACACATGCATGCTCATGCACACACAGACACACAGACACACACAGGCTCATAATGCACCCATACACACCCATACATGTATAGGATAATAAAGGCAGGATAGTGGAATCTCAGGGAACTAGATAGTATCTGGCCTGGCTTTGTGTACCTTGCTGTTCTGTTACAAGGGCAACCTAGAGCACTGATAAACCTCTGGAGCCAAGGCTGGACTTCTTTTCTCCACCAGCTCCCAGCCACCTCATCTTCTCTGCTTCCTAGTATCCTTCCTCCATGGCAGTCACCTGGACCAGACAGGCTCCCAGACTTGCCAATTTTTTTTTTTCCCCAACCAAACCTTTATTCATACTCTCCCGTTTGAGCTTGTTGAATTCTACTTATCAGAAAACCCATTTTAAATGTCACTTTTGAAATATTTACTAGGATGAACTCTCCTAAGTATGATTTCTCCTTCTTTTAACTCTGAGAGACTTGGAGGCAGCTGGCGGCCCATTCATCTGACCCTCCATCTGTCTAGTTGAGAGCTACCTGCCGACTGTGCCAGGCACTTGCAGTCACTGGTTCAGAACATGGGGGCCTGCAGGCCCCTGCCTGCCAACATTCCTCTTCTCATCATTCTTGGTGGCTTCACCTCGATTCAGTCCCTGGATCTTTCAGTTCCCTGGTTTCCTTGCCTTGTGGGATCTGAAATTTCATAGTGGTTTTGGTGAGTGTGCACATTTGTAGAGTGTGCTGGATGTTTGATGGATTCTTTCAATATGAAAATTCATGTCCTTCAATTTAGAGCATAAATTGGGAAAATTTTCTGGGAAATACACTTCCATCCTTTTTTCTTCTGTTCTCTTTTTCAGGGATTCCTGGATGGTGAATTTTATGTGTTATATCGACTGGGTTAAGAAATGCCTATATATCCGTTAAAACATAATTTCTGGGTGTGTTTGTGAGAATATTGCCAGAGGAATTTTTTGATCAATAAACAGAATAAATAAGGTCCACAAATATCAGTGTAGATAGGAATCATTGGTGGAATTCAACCTAAAAGTGAAGAGAGATTGAATTCTCTTCTTCTTTTAATTAAAAAAAAAATCATTTATTTATCTATTTATTTGGTATAGAGCCTCACTATGCAGCTTAGATGCATAATGATCCTCCTGTCTCAGCTTCCCCAGCACAGGGATTATAGGTGTGCACCACCACTGCTTTTGGTGGCCTGTACAGCACGCCTGGGGTTTTGGGACAGGCTGGCATGGAATGCTTGAGCAGGACATCCATCTTTTGTGCTGAGTCATTGAGGCACCTGGTTCTTGGGCTTTCTGGCTTGAAGGCTTAGACCAGTGGCCTCTCGGGTTCTCAGGCTCAGGATGCAGACCAGTTTACCCTGAGGGCTGAGCTTCTTGGATCTTTAGTACTTTGTGAGGTCTCCAGGCTTCTGCTATTCCCTAAGCCAATTCCCTTAATAAGTTTACACTCACATGAATATAACCTACCATTTTTGTTTTTATGGAGAAACTGGACTATTACAGAGGCTAACATTCTTGTTTTTCCTATTTTTTCTTGTTCATTTTCTACCTGTTTGTTGTTTTGCTGTTATATTTATTTATTTATTTAAAAATTTATTTGAGCTGGGCATGGCGGCACATGCCTGTAATCGCAGCACTTGGGAGGCTGAGGCAGGAGAATCAGTGCGAGTTCGAGACCAGCCTGGGCTACAAAAGTGAGCTCAAGGCCAGTCTGAACTGCATAGTGAAACCCTGTCTCAAAAAGACAAAAAAAAATTATTTGCATTTATTTTATGCTTAATTTATTACTGTGCCATAAGTTTTTGTTTCTTCAGTTTCTTCTGGGATATCTTTTTCTTCTGTGCAGCTTCCTCCTCTGGCTGAGGAACAATTTGTTCCTTTTCAGTAAGGATCATCTCAATATAGCAGGGGGAGCTCATGTATGGGTTAATCCGACCATGAGCTCTGTAAGTACAGCGGCGCATCTTGGGTGCTTTGTTCACCTGGATGTGTTCAATAACCAGAGAATCTACACCTAAACTCGTAAGTTCAGCATTACTCTCTGCATTTTTAAGCATGTGCAGCAAAAACTCAGCACTTTTTTGGGGCCACGGACCCTGTGTGCAGCCCCACTGTTTGGCCTGGGCATACCTACCAACTCCACCATTGTAATGTCGGAGTGGCACACACTGCTTCTTTAATGTGACATCCTTCAGATACTTGGTGGCCTTTCAGATATGCATACCCTTGATGGTCTGGGCAATTTCACGTGTATTCTCCAAGTGAACTTAAAGATTTGAGCCTCTTGATTTGGATGATTTTGTGGGGTTTTCTGGGTCGAGAGAGTAGCAAACCATTTTCACAGGACACCCCAGGCCGCTTACAGGAAGAGCTTTTTTTTTTTTTTTTTTCTTTCTTGGATATTTTCTTGATTGTATCTGTCAAACTCTCTATGGATTGTTTCGTTTTTATTGTCATAGTTTTACTTACTGATTTATTTTTCTTGTCATAAAATACACATCATATGGAATTTATCACTTCTGCCATTTCTGCGTAGACAAGTCAGTGATAGCTAAAACATGACAGCCTTATGCTATTAGCACATTTTCATTACATCACATGGAAACTCTGTGAGCATTAGACAATAATGGTTCCACAGTCAAAACAAAACCATAACTCCCTGCAGCCCCAAATACCTTTACTTCAGGTTTCACTTCTATGAGTTTGCCTGTTCTGGGTGCATCATATCAGGGAACTGTGTCTGGCTTATTTCCCAGAGCAAAATATTTTCATAGTTTATTTACATCATAGCATGTATCATAATTTATTTTTAATTGACTAAATAATATTTCATTATATATACATATAACATTTTGCTTATTCATTCATTTCTTGATGGACATTTGAGTTGTTTTCACTTTTCAGCTATAATGAACAATGCTGCTATAAACACTGCAAAGTCTCTGGGTCTCTGCTTTCAGTTCTAAGATTGTAAGAGGAGAACTCTATGTAGTAATTCTGTGATTAGCTTTTGAGAAGCACCAAGATATTTCTTACAGTAGCTACATTATTTTAAATTCCTGCCAGCAAAGCATGTGTGTTCTGACTTTTCTACATCTTCAACAATTATTCTTTTCCATCTTTTTGACAATAGTTCTCCTGTGGGTACAAACTGTTATCACATGATTTTGATTTATACTTCCCTAGTTACTAGTGATGCAGCATACTTGTAAGTCACTGGTCTTTGGAGAAACGTCTATTCAAGTCTTTGTCCATTTTTTTTTAAATTTTTATTTATTATTTTTATTCTTGTTTCAGAACCTTTGTTTGTTTATTTACTCATTTTTATGGCCAGCTCAGCCCGCCCCGAGGGCAGGGCTGGTGCAGCATGTGGTGCCGGGGATTGAACCACGGTCCCTGAAGCCGCCCAAGCTTCCCCAAGTAGGCGCTTTAGACCACTGAGCCATCCCGCCGGGCCCCTCTTTGTCCATTTTTGAGATTAGTTTTAGTTGCTAAGTTATAGTAGTTTTAAAATATATTCTGAATATTAACCACTTAATAGATATATATGATTTTTCCCTTTTTGCAGGTTACCACTTCTCTGTTGATTGGGGTTTCCAGTGCACAAAACTTTTAATTTTTTTTTATTTTAGGGAAGGGTCTATAGGATGTTCAGGGTCTCACTATTAGATCGGACTCCTAGTCATCCACCTGTTTTCAGCCGCCCAAGAGCTGGCATTACAGATACACATCACCGCACCCAGTCTCAACTGCTATCTCAGCATGCTCCAGAGGCGGTGCCAGCACGGCAGGCCTGGGACCGAACCCCTGACCCCTGCCCTTGCTTGCAGGCCTTTAAGTCTGCTGAGCTATTTGCTGGCCCCAAAATTTTAATTTTCATGAAGTCTAATTTATCTGCTTTTTTTTGCTTTTGCATTTGGTTTCATGTCATAAATTACTGTCAGATCAAATACCATTAAGACTTTCTCCCATGTTTTCTTCTAAGAGTTTAATAGTTTTTAAAAGGTTTTAAGCTTAAGTCTTTGATTTGTTTGAATATGCTTTTCATATTATGTCAGGTAAAAGTCCAACTGCATTCTTTTCTTTTTATGGCCGACTCAGCCTACCTTGGAGGTGGTGTTGATGCAGCATGTGGTGCCAGGGATCGAATTACGGTCCCTGCAGTTGCCTAAGCTTTCCTAAGCAGGCGTTTTAGACTGCTGAACCATCTCGCTGGCCCTCCAACTGCATTTCTGTGCATGTGAATAGGCAGCTTTCCAAGTGCTACTTATTCTCCCATGAACATTCTTGATACCCTTGTGAAAAATCAGTGGATCATATATGAAAAAGTTTATTTTGGGACACTTTTCTCTACTTCATTGTTCTAATGCTAGTATTACAGTGTTTGAGCTTTTTAATAAGGTCCCAGAAGGTGTATTTTTTCTAAATTTATGATGATGATGATAATGATGATGATGATGATGATGATGATGATGATGATGATGTCTTTTTGAGTCAAGGTCCCTCTATGTAGCTCAGGCTGGCATTGAACTCACTTTGTATCCTCTAGTCTGGTCTCAAACTTGCACCAATCCTCCTGCCTCAGCTTCCTAAGTTTTGGGATTATAGGTGTGCAACATCATATCTGGCCTTTAAATGATTTTTTGACTATTTTGCCTTTCTTAAAATTTTAGGACAAGTTTTTACATTTCAGAAACAACAAAGCAAACACTGTTGGCACTTAGGTCGCAATTGTTTTGTGTAGTACTGTCATTTTAAGAAATTATATTTTCCAGTCCCTCAACATAAGATGTCTTTCCACTTGCCTATATTTTTAAAAATTCCTTTTGATAATATTTCATAGATTACAGTGTGCAAATATCTTTCATCTAAGTATTCTATAATGAATAAAATAAAATCCAGAAGCTATTGTCAACTGTCATAATTTTAATTTCCAAGAGATGCTTTATTTGTATGAATGCCCCTCTTGCTTCAAAAAGTAGAAATCTATTTTTAGGCTTCGGATACAGTCTCTGTTTTTACTTCTTTGAGCACTTAAATCATAGTCATATTTTGAAAAGTTTTTTCGCCCTCTGTTTTTTTCTGCCTTAAGCTGCTGTTCCCTGTTTATTTCAGTCTCTGATTTCTGTATTAGAAAGTTTCCTTTGATGTCTCACGGTCTCAGCCTGCATGCTTGCGATTAAAAGTGAGAGCCCAGAGTTGCTTGGGTGGGGCTTGTCAGCTTGGGGTTGGGTTGTAGGATGATAGAGGTGGGCTGTTTCGTAGGCAGCCCTGGTAGCAGAGCCTCTTGGCCTGGTCTGACTCTCAGAGAGAGTGTTGTTAGTCTTCTGCTCATGGATTAGAGATCTGGCTACAAGGCCTTCTGAGACTGTTATGGTGTCAGCAGAGGAAATGTCTGGTTCTCAGCTTTGAAAAGTTTTCTTTTTTTTCTGATCTTCTAGGGCAGTTCTTGTCCGTTTCTCTGCTTTCCGGTAATTTCCCAGTCTTCTGTCTCCCATGTGTTTGTTGTAAACTCAAACAATCCTCATCTTTTAGATGTAAGGATTTTGCCAAATGGTGAATGAAGATGAGCTTGTTTCTTTTCACAAAACTCGACTTTACAGAGACTGTAGGACTGAAGGACATAGATTCTAGGAACTAAAGAAAGCAATTACAAAAGTACAAAATAACACAGAATGAAACCTTGGGATGTGTGTGTGTGTGTGTGTGTGTGTGTGTGTGTGTGTGTGTGTGTGTACCTTAGGCTGTTGTGGATTATATCTGGGGGCATCAGTGAGAAGATAGGGTGAAGGACTCCTCTTCCCCATGTCACTTCCTTAGCTGGTAGCACATCTCACCCTGCTAGAGCAAGAAATTGGTGAATCTTTTAGGGACTGGCCCCAGGCACCAGCTCTTAGGCCCTTGTCTCTGCACACCTGAGGACTAGAGCACGACTGACTGCTGTGATTTCTTCTAACCTCGGATGCACTTGGCTTTACAATTCTATGCCAGGAGGCCCCAGAACACTGCACTAGCTGGCATTTCTTGGTGTGTACTAACATTTTAGTATGTTTTAAAGCTCCCTTAAGGCCCTGCATTCTGTGGCCAGGTGAGAGACCCTAGTGCTGCAAGGGAAGGGCTCACCTCAAGTTTCCAGGAAGGGGGTTTAGGCCCTTCTTTGGTGCCTTGGAGCTCCCTCTTGGGGCCACTGCTACGTCCACCCACACTGTGGCCTGCCTCTGCCATTCCCTGCCCTCTCCCCATAAGTTACCACCCTGCTACATCAAGTAGCCAAACACCTGACAATTGTAGTGGCTCAGAAGCAAAAACAACTGGGCCACATATACCTTCCTAAAGTAGAAATTTTGGAAAGATGAACCAAAAGTTTAAAATAGGAATATATATATTATATATATAACTGTATATTATATATATATGTATACTATATATATAATTTCAGCAAAACTTCTACTTCAGGAAAACAAAAAAACTTGTATAAATATTTTAATACTAAATTTATTCAGACATTGTGAGATTAATGCAAATTACCTGTAGCCTCTCTGATTGCAAGAGGTGCTCCAGGTGGTGGCCAGGAGCTTCCAGAGAGTTATTGGTGTGGGGAACTGCTGATGCATGGATATGCATCTTGGCAGTCTCTTGTCATCTTCCTTTCTCTCTCTCCATATATATATAAAGAAGAATAGTTTTCTTTCCTATTTTATGTAACTCACGGTTTTAATATGTCATTTTAGACAGCATATAGTTGGACTTTGGATTTTTCACATTTTTTTGCCACCAGAAACTGAACTCAGGACCTTGTGCTTGCTAGGCAGGTGCTGTGCCACTGAGTTATATCCCTGGCTGGAGTTTTGGTATTTTTCAAGACTTCTTCATTTACTAACTTAAGTCATTTAGGTTTAATGTATTTATTATAATGAGATTTCTTCCTTCCTTCCTTCCTTCCTTCCTTCCTTCCTTCCTTCCTTCCTTCCTTTCTTTCTTTCTTTCTTTCTTTCTTTCTTTCTTTCTTTCTTTCTTTCTTTCTTCTTTCTTTCTTTTTTTTTTCTTTTGCAGCACCAGGGATTGAACTCAGGACCCTGCTCTTGCCAGGTAAGTGCTCATTCTACTGAGCTATCTCCCCGGCCCCAAGATTTATTTCTGTTATATTATATAATATTTTTCATTGAGTGGGTTGAATTTCTACTATTACCTTAATGATTTTGTATTGTATTTTTGTTCTCCTGGTCTTAGACTTCACCAAAAGATCGTATATCAATTTATCACTATTTGGTTTCTAAAATCAATGAATTTCTTTGTTCCTTTTATTTTTTTATTATTTTTTAAATGTATTTTTAGTACAGGGTCTACAGGGTCTTGTTACGTAGATTGGACTCATAGCGGACCTCCTGGTTTCAGCCTTACAAGTGCTAGGATTACAGGTGAGCGCCACTACGCCCAGTCTCAGTCACTATCTCAGTGTGCCCCTGGGGGTGGGGCCAGCACAGCATGCTGGGGATCAAACCTCGGTCCCTGTGTCTGCCTAAGCAGGTGCTTTAGTCTGCTGAGCTATCTGACTGGCCCTCTATATTCCTTTTATAAAGGACTTTTAATTAAAATATTGTCTAGGATTATATTTTTGTTACAATTTACTCTGGCTTTACATTCATTTAAAAAATTTTTTTTTTCTTGTTTCAGAACTTTTGTTCGTTTATTTTTATGTCTGGCTCAGCCTGCCCTGGGGGCAGGGCTGGCGCAGCATGTGGTGCTGGGGATTGAACCACGGTCCCTGCAGCCACCTAAGCTTTCCTAAGCAGGTGCTTTAGACCACTGAGCTATCCTGCCGGGCTCTTTACATTCATTTTTAAAGAAAATTTAAGATGATGATGATATTTGATTCTTTCCTTTCCATACGGTTTTGCAGCTTTTCTTCGTCTTATTCTTCATGTTTATGTTCTTTAAAAATGCATCTGGTATGGGTCTTTTTGTGGCAAGCTGTGAGATGTCTGCTATGATTTATATTAACAATGTTTTCCAAAAGGCTCACATGTTGAGAGGCAGAGCCTTTGAAAGTGGTTATATTTGGGGTGCTGATTTCCTTAGTGGAGTACATTACTGAGGTCATAGCTAAGTGTGCTTTTAGGAAGTGGAGTCTGATCAGAGGACACAGGTCCTTAGGGCTGTGCCACTGACAAGCACACATTTTCTCTGGCTCTCTTTCCTGTTCTCTCTGGTCCTTCACTTGCACAAGGAGAGCAACTTGCCCTCGCCATTCTGTTAGGGAGCCTCGAACCCTGGACCGAGACCTCTGAAACCTCTGAGCAAACCTTTTTCCTATTAAGCTGCGTTTGTCTGATATTTTTGTCCCAGCAATAAGAAGGTGTCTAATACAGTGTCTAAGACATTTTTATTTTACCTTATTGTGGTTTAGGGGTCAATGAGCCTCCAAACTCCCCATTATTCCAAGGTGGGGCTTGTGTAGGTGCTTGGGGCCTAGGGCCATTATAGCTGAATGTGCTATTGGGAAATGGGGCTAACTTGGACCTGGTGGGTCTCTAGAGGTGAGACCTGGAAAAGTTTATCTCCCTCCCTGGCTGTGCCTGGGCTTTCTGTTTCCTGACCACCACCATGGGAATAGTTTTCCTCCGCAGCAGGCCTTTCTCCTGTGCAGTTCCTGCCGCTGACCCTGCCAACCACGACTGGAACTTCTGAGCCTGTGAGTTAAAATAAGCCTCTCCTCTCCACTGTGGGCATCAGGTATTGTGTCTCAGTGAGAAAGCAAGGGACTAAAAATACCTTTATGTCTGAAGGCTTTTCAGATAAATATACTAGGTTCAAAGTTCTTTTCTTGCTATCCTTTAAAAGTACTATTCTATTGTCTTCCTGAATTCAGCGTTGTTGAGAAGTCTGATGTCTGATGCTAGTTCCTTTGTTTGCATCTTCTTTTCAGTCTGTGACTTCAAAACAGAGAGGATTGATTTGTGGCAATCAGTTTATCTTTCATCTTGGCGTGTAACTTTTCAGTGTTATTGTCCTCCTTGCAATGAGACATACTCCTTAGAATTGATCCCTTTGTGTTATTTCTCATAGGGATTTAAGAGCAGTTTATCATAGGGATCTGCTCTTAGTAAGGGATCTGATAGGCATGTTTATATACCAAATTTCGAATGTTGGATAAGACTTACACAATTTAGGCATTAAATAAGTGCTAAGTGATGGTGATGAACTCTAATGGTAGGTAGAACTCCAACAGCTGGCTAGGTGAGTCAGCTGTGATTTCTTAGACAGTGGTCTCTTTAATAGCCTTCTATAGAAAGAACTTGTTGTATATGTCCTTTATATATATTAGGTTGTTTAATCCTCACAAGGTTATGGCTAGATATCATCCCCTATTCCCAGATACAAAAACTGAAGACTAAGATAGCTAAATGTCCTGTTCCAAACAAACTTATGGTTCAACCCTGGTCTGACTCCAGCATCTCGCTCCTGACCACTGCTCCCCACTGAGTCTCTCTTAGCTTCTCATTCTCTGACTTTCCTGGCCATCTCCATTTTCTGCTTTTTTAAAAAATTACTTTTAATAAGAGATAACAAAATGAGAGTTTCAATTTTCAATTTTCTGCTTGTGATGGTTGATTGTGTCAACTTGAAGCTAAACTAAGTCGGTTCAGCAATTCTGCACCCTAAGGTGTAGGAACCCACCAGAAGGCAGCTCAATGCCTGGGCCATTAAAGGGGAAATGAGGAAGGCTGGACCAGATTCTATTCTTTGGAGGAGCTCCAGTTTTCCCCTTCAGCATGGACATAATCTCTTGGCTTCTAGCACAGACTTTTGGGCTTCTGCCTCAGATCGTCAACCTTCTAGCATAGATTCTTCAGCCTTCTGGTGCTGACTCTTCAGCTTTCCAGCACAGACCCATTGGCCTCTTGATATGGATTTGCACAGGACATTGCAGTGATCTCCAGGCCTTGGACTGAATCTTTTGGTTTCCAGTGTGTGGACACCTTATGTACCTGTGGCCCATGATCTCACACTTGCCAGGCAGGTGCTGTGCCCCTGAGCTATATCCCCTGCCCCAATTTGTTTTTTATTAATATGTTTCAAACTTTATTCCCAATCTTCTCCAGCTTAATTGGCTGTAAAGAATGAATTGTATGCAAGGAAAAACTGAAAAGAGCTGCAGTGTCCAAGGGGTTTGGGCTTAAAAAATGTTAGAGGTCTAGATTTTATCAGATCCATAAACACAATTTTAAAAAGCAGTCATAATATAGAATAGCAGCTCCCAGTAATTTCTTCCAAGTTTTATCTTTTTCACAAGCTGACTTAGTTCAGTTTGTCTCATTCTTAGAAGCCTCATCAAAATTCTCCAAAGATCTGGAACCTCATTTTCATCCTTCTCTCCAGTGGCAAGTGGTGATTTTTCCATCCACAGATTGTTTGGGCAGAGCTTCAGCCTGTCTCCTTCAGCTAGTCAGACGGTCTGCACTAAGCTGACTCAGACTCTGGGTAGTGTTTCTGTCAGTTGTTTTGTCTCAGCATGGTTTGAAAGTGTTTCCTACCAGAATGCCTGAACTTTGGATTGTTAAAGTGGACAACTGTTCCTTGGTTTGTAAATATATTCTCCTCTTCAATAGCAGAGATATTGTTTACCTCTAACTTCCTTAAAGAGAACTGAAGTTTTTTATCATCTCCTGTGGCTGTTCTATGAACCACCTTCTTTCTGGGAGCAGTTCCTTTCCCACCAATGCGCTCTTGGGCCTACAGTTCGGCAAGTTTTTCCTGGCTCTTGATAATTTCTTCATCTTGTCAGAGTGGATATCCCAGCCCCAATCTTGTCATTTCTTATACATTTATGTATCTTGTGTTACATCTGTCACTTAAAACACTGACTGATATACTGCTTATTATGGTTTGTGTAGAGGTGTCCCCCCCAAAGCCTCATGCAGTCATGGGGTGGTTTCTGGAGTTTGTGTATGATTCTTAATCCAGTCCTGGATTTACAGGGTGTGAGTGCCCTGGGGCAGGTAATTTGCATTACAGTGTAAGGAGGGGAGAGTGCTGGCCAGCCACCTGAGCTGCTACCACTCCCTTTGATGTCTTGCTCTTTGCCACTGCCATGAGCAGCTGCTCTCTGCCATGTACCTCTCTGCCTTGGAGCCAGCTGAGTATGGACTGAAATCTCCAGGAAGTGTGAGCTAAATAAACCTTTCTTCCCTTCATTTTGAGTGTCAGGTATTTGTCCCAGCAATGAGAGAAGAGTAACTCAGTGATTTACCACAAAATCAATGCTTTATCATACAAATTTTTATCTTACAGTTGTGAGAAATCCAACATGGTGCCACTGGACTTCAGTCTGAGGCAGGGCTGTGTTCCCTTCTGTAGGCTCTGGGGGAGAAGCTGTTTCCTTGCATTCTCCAGTTTCTGGATGCCGCCTGCATTTCTTGACTTGTGGCCCCTTCTTCCATCTTCAAGTCACAAATACTTGATTGAGGCCTTCCCATGGTGATGCATCTTTCTGACACTTCTTCTACCTTCTTATCTCTGACCACAGCAAGGAAAGCCAAGTTTGCTCTTTTAAAGCCTCTTGTGACTAGATTAGTTTAACCCAGGCAACTGACAAGGATCTCTACATTTCTAAGGAGCCTCTCATGTTGTATGGTAACCTCAAGGTATTGTCATTTGAGGGTACATTATTCTGCCTCTGACTATAGCCCTGGCATTTTTAGGACAATGGGACAACTATTCTGTAGAACTTGTGTTGCTATGAATTTGTCTTCTGTTTCTATGTGATTACATTTTGGCAAGGGTATTCTGTTACTGTGTTCCTTTCAATACTATTAATCAGAAAGAACATGATACAGATCTTTCCATTACAGAAGATATTATAGTAGTCTTCTCTTATCCAAGACCCTGGTGGATTCCTGAAACCATGGATAATATTGAGCCATACACATGCTTTTTTTTTTTACCTATACATATATACTTATGGTAAATTTTAATTTAGAAATTAGGGATAGCAAGACAGGAAAACAACAATAAATAAAAACAAAATAGAACAACTATAATAATACACTATAATCAAAATTATTTCAAATTTATGAATTGTTTATTTTTGGAATTTTCCGTTACTGTTTTTAGATCATAGCTGACTGTAACTAGAACTGTAGAAGAAGAAAACAAAATTGAGGGGAGAAGCTCAAATTAACTTTGATGCATTGACTAGGGTGATATGTCTTTCCATTTTCTTCTCTATAAAGTTAGTATTTTTCACTTTGTGATTAAAAGGTGTCTCCCATGGGAATTCTTTGAAGATATGACAGGATCTTGCTTTTCATTCTATTCTCACTCAGAAGTTTTGGCATAGTGAGGGTTCTTTGTTTGGAACAGTCATTTCAGCAGTGGGCACCAAATGGTTGCCTTGTCTTACTAAAGCCTAACCAGGAGACGGGTAGTTTTAGGGCCCTTAAAGTTGTATATGGGGGAGGGGGGAACAGCTTCCATAAGTTAAATCTCTGGATGCTATACAGCTACAGGTATACAGTGTATACAAATTGAACAAATCTCAAGGTATTTTTGTTGGTCATTCTGGGTAGAGGGTGGTCAGTGAGACAGGCCTTAGCTCTTTCTGGGGAAAAACAAACAAACAAAGCTATTTTAAATTCAGGGGACTTAATGTGATATTATCCGGCATGAAATCTATCTACTTTTTTGGTGAAAAGAAATATCCTGATGACAAATTCTAGGTAGAAGATAGTAGACACAACATGATGGTCACAATGGGCTGACTCTAAGGAGGGTCTTTCTTATGGAAAGGCAGGTGGAGCTTTCATGGGGCTCCCCCTCAGGGTCACTCCATGGCTGACCTCAGAGTCCACAAGCAGGGCTAGCTGACAAGGGAACCATGCTAGAAAGCAGCAGAAGGACTGCTTTGCTAAGGAGCTGTCTGGAAGGGCTCCAGGGCAGCTGGAGGAGATCAGGTTTCCCACCACAGCAGACTCGGCAGACTCGTTGTGTACTGTCCCAGTGGGTTTGTGTGGAGCCCCCAGCTCTCTTCCATACTATGCTCCCTTAACCCCATTCACTCAGCTAGGAGCACTAACATACAAATAAGTGGCTTGGAGAATTTATATAGTAAATAAGCCCAGGCCCACAGAGCTAGGTCCTGGGTTCCTCTGTACAGGGGTGCCTACCTCTGCAGCAAGACTCCTTATCCTTTGAGAAAGGGACAAGATAGACCGAGACTGTCATTGCAGGGGTCCTTCCCAGGACTGGCCACGCAAAACTTTCAGATCTTTTTAAGAAATGGACATTTTCCTTCTGCTTTCTCCTGGTTCTGTTCTCCTGACTCTGACCTAATAAGTAACTCATCACCTCAATCAGTGCTACTTAGAAGCAAGTGATTCTGGAATTGTGCCTGGTGAGTTCCCGTGTTTGTGGGGTAGGATTTCTGTTTCTCACATGAGACTTGGAATTAAGAGATCAGGATTCTCTCCTTGCTAATCCTATGTAGTGAATTAAATGCTCTTACTGTGCTTCAGCTTTTCCACCAGGAAAGAGTATTTTATTTTTTTTGTAGAAGCGTACTGGTGAGTTGGGACTAATATATTTGTAATGTTCTCTGAGAAGCCTGGAGCAAGGGGCTACTGTACAACCTAGCAGCACTGTGTCTGCGGAACAGATGGCCACCGTAGTAAAAGTGACATGCTGCAGAGACCCTGATTTGCCTACCCCTGCTTGTGTGTGCTAGTAAATTCTAGGTTTTGATAGCACACACCTTAAGAGACAATTGATGGAATGATTCATGAAGTCGGTCAAAGTAATGCACCCAAACACAAAGATGCATAATTTATTTCCAGCTGCTCATTTCTGGCTTAGTTCCTGGCATATGGTAAGTACTCATAAATGCCCGTTGAATGAATATTAAATGGTCATGAGTTCTCCACTACCTTTTTTCACTTTTGAATCTTGATGTTTCAGTAACTACATCTTTATTTCCTTGTTGGGATTAGGTAAAGTGTTAGGTCTGTTACCACTTCTCTGCTCATAGCATTTCCAGCATCTGCCACTTGACCTAGCCTTGATGAAAAGGCAGGGCAGAATCCTGGCTTTGCACTGTTGGGGGGTTAGGTTTTCTGGGGTCTCACTCTTTTGCAGCACTTGAAAATCATGATGCTGCTGCCGGTGGGTGTGGCTCATAGCCCTAGTGCCTGGAGAGGCTGTCTCGGGGCCTGGCAGGTTGGAGGTGAGCAGGGCAGCTGGCAGGAGGCGGGGAAGAAGGAGCAGGTGTGCAGAGGACATGGAGCAAAGGCCTCCGGTCTCTGAGAGGTGAAGAGAGGGGCCTGGCTCCTGTGGACATCATGCACTCATGTACGTGGTGTTTTGGATTCTATGTCTATGTTCTGAATTCTGCTGTTCTCTTTGCACCTACTTCAGTGGAGAGCTCTCTTCAGGAGACTCTTCCTGTGGTCTTGTTCTAAAGTGTAAACAAAATCTCATCTTAGCCCCTTTTGAAAACCCATACGTGCTAGATCTTGGCCACTGGATTGAACTGAAGCAGTCCCTTTCTAAGACTTTCAAGTGTCCTTTCTTCCCTTACTTAGCTTCTTCAGCATTTTCGTTTCTTGCCTCTGATTAAGCATCTTGACAGAACACGAAGCTTCCAATAAAAGTCTGACAGATACAAGTTAGAGGAAGAAGAATCCTTCTAGTTCTTAGTGCATTTATATCTCAGTTTTCACCCACTGCCATGAGTATTTACAAAATGGGTTCAATGTAGTTGAAAAGAATGTTATTTTTTTTTCTAATTTGAGAAATCAAGGTATTTAAATATGCATTTGATCTTGGTAGTAGCGCTCTTCATGTTTTTGATGTTTTCTATTTTTTAATTCTATTTTATTCTTCTGTTTTTAATTCTGCTTAATCTACCAAACATTCAGCTATAGACTACAGTCCTACACAGGGTTTTGGAAAGCTTATTTGTTTTTATGATTACAACAGTTTAATCTCTTTAGAGGCTATACTATTAAATACATATAAATATGAAATGACAGTGTCTTCCTGATGAACTGGTTTCTATATAGGGAATCTTTTTCTCCTTAGACATTGTGCTCTGTAGTTTGCTTTGGCTCATGTTGTGCAGGAATACCAGGCTTTGACTTGTACTTCTCTGGTGTGTCTTTTATCTATTCCTTTAGTTATACTCCTTTCACAGTGTGTCTTAAGCATATTTAGTATAAAAATATATAGGCAGGCTTTGGTTTTTATGAAGAAGTTGGAGAACCTTTTATCTGATAATAAAAATATACTATGATTACGATTTACTTCCCCCTATTTTCTTCACATTCACTTATGGTGGCAGATAGGGCTCTGGAGTTGGTCTGAAGGATGGGTGGAGCACACATCCAAGGGTGCCATGGAGGCCGGGCCTTGTGGTCTCTGTCTGGTATCCCAACTCTTTCTTCCTTGCAGTGTTCTCTTGCTCTGCTTCCATGATGAAATGAAGTGAGCATCTTTGTCCTGCCACACACATGCACCATGATGTTTTCCTCTTGGAGCCCATTGACCATGGACTGCCTCCCCTGAACTGTGAGGCCGTTAAATCTCTTCCCTTTAGTTGTGGGTGTCAGGCATTATGTCCAGCAATGAAAAAGCTAACATACTTACTCTGTCTTTGCTTTAGCTTTCCTATCTTTTACTTCATTGATTAACTTATTTTTCTTTATTTCTGCTCTCCTTACACTTGGTTTCACTGAAAACTATACAGCCTATTATTTTATTGCTTACCCTAAAATACAGCATTGTTATTATTTTTAAATTTTAATGTAATTTAATTTTTAAAATTTGGTAGAGGGGGCCAACCAAATACTTAGAGTGCCTGGAAGCAGGCACAGGGGCTGGAGGTTCAATCCTTTGGCCTGCCATCTAGGCTCCACCCCCAGGGCACACTGAGAAGGCAATTGAGACTGGGTATATTGGTGTGCACCTGTAATCCCAGCTCTTGTGAGGCTATAAACAGGTGGATCACTACCAGTCTGATCTAGTAGTGAGACCTTAAACTTCCTGTGGACCCTTCCCAAAAATACAAAAGAAAAAAGTTTGTCACAAAGTTTTGTAATGCAGCTCAAACTTGTAGTGATCCTCTTGTCTCAGCTTCCTTAGCACTGGCATTATAGGCATACACCACCACACCTGGTTTTGGGGCTGGCACGGCATGCAGTACTGGGCACTGAACTTGGGTCCTTGTGCTTGCCAGGCAGGTGCTTATAAAATATGGTATTTTATGTTAATGATAAGCATTATATATATACATACTTCCTGACTAGTGTATTAGTATCTAATACCTTAAAATATTTGAACTTCAATTGTCCTCCCATCCTTCATGATACTTGTATTCAATATTATTTATTTTCACTTTTTATGGCATCATTATTCTTTTTATTTTAACCAAATCTTCTTGATAATCACGTATTTAACATTTTCTTTGATTTTGAATCTTAATATTTTCTTTTTCAAATTCTATTTTTTTTTTTTTTTTTTGGGACCGGGGTTCGAACTCACGACCTTGCACTTGCCCAGCAGGCACTTGTGCCTCGGAGCTATCTCCCCAGCCCCCAAATTCTATTTTTTTATTTGATAAAAAATACTTCCTTTTTTTTTGTATTATGTGGGGCTCAGCTAGCCCTGGGAGTGGGACTGGTGCAGTATGTGGTGCTGGGGATCAAACTGCGGTCCCTGTGGTTGCCTAAGCTTGCCTAAGCAGATGCTTTAGACCACTGAGCCATCTCACTAGCCCAATACTTCCTATTTAAAATGATAAACACCTCAGTGCTGTCTTTACACAGTGACATGCTATACCCTTTCAGGATTTTTCTTTTCTTTTCTTTTTGCAGGACCAGGGTTTGAACTCATGACCTTACACTTGCCAGGCAGGCACTTGTGCCATGGAGCTATATCCCCAACCCCAGGATTTTTCTTATATGCTGAAACAATGCTTTAGTTGTATTTTTTCAAATGAAATTTTGTTATTTCCTCAAATTTGACGCAGTTGTCCTGAAAATTTTATTTGACCTCAGTCTTAATAGATTAGTTGGATTTTAGAATCTTATGATGCTATTATTTTCCTGTAAACACTTTGAAAATTTTCTGTGTTCTATTATTCCAGTTGAAAAGTCTGTTGTTAATCTGATTATTGTTCTTCTTGTGAAGTCTGTGACTTCCTTGTCCTTCACATAAAAATGATCTTTAGTATTATCTTTTGCAGCTTTTTTTAAAACAATGTGTTAAGTGTGGGCCTATTTTTATTTATTACATTTGTTATCAAAATTACTCCAGAGTTAGAGAAGTCCTGCCTTTCTCTAATTCTGGAAATATGGTCTCTTCTTTGTATTTTTTACCTGGATTTTTTTTTAAGTTTCTAATTCTTCTCATTTTATCCTTGAATTTTCTAAAATTAAAACATTTTCTTCCTTAGTTATACAGCTCAATAGTAGACCACTTGCTTAGAATGTGTAAGAGTAGAAATAAGTAAAAAATTTCCATAGCTTTGTGTTTCTGTGATTCATTTTGGGTAATTGAAAGAAATATCTTCAGACCACCATTTATTTTTCTTCAGCTGTGTTTGATATGTTATCTGTTCTACCCACTGAGTTTTATTATTTTATTTTATTTATTTTTCTTTTTGCCCAACTGGGGTTTGAACTCAGGACCTTGTACTTGTCAGGCAGGCATTATTTGTGCCATGGAGCTATCTCCCCAGCACCGCGCCCCCTCCACTCCCACTGAGTTTTAAACATATTCAGTTTTTTATTTTTGGAAGCCATTTGATAATTTTAAAAGTATCATTCTTTTCATAGTTTCGTGTTCTTATATCTTTATTTCCCTCATAATATTATGATTTTATTTATTTATTTATTTATTTTTGAGATTGAGTGTCATTATGTAGTTCAAGCTGGCCTAGAACTTGCTGTGTAGCTTAGGATGGTCTGAAGCTCATGGGGATCCTCCTGCCTAGCCCCCAGTGCATGCTGGGGTTTTAGGTGTACGTCAGCATGCCCAACAAGTGACTGATTGATGATTTTCAGTGTTCACATAGAGTCTCTATGTAATTGTTCTATTGTGTAAAGTTCTTCATGGAACTTTGTGCTGTTTAAAGTCTTACCCCTATTCCAGAGTGGATCATTTCTTCTTGCAACTTTATTTATTTATTTATTTATAGAGGTTCTCAGCAGAATAGATTTACTGGGGGAAAGAAAGGTCCTGTCTGAGAGAGGGACAGGAAGGGGGTCCTGAGTGGGTGTTCCCCTCTCTTCATGTAACTTTGAATTGCGAATTGTATAAATCTCTTTGGTGAGGCTTATCTTTGTGAATTTCTCTGTGCTTTGATTTTATGAAGTAAGTCCTTCTCCTGAGTAGTTATGAATTTTATTCTGCCTTAAAGACATTAGCATTTTGGAAACATTTTCATCTAAAATTCTTCCTTCCTTCCTTTCTTTCTTTCTTTCTTTCTTTCTTTCTTTCTTTCTTTCTTTCTTTCTTTCTTTCTTTCTTTTTGTAGTAGTGGGGATTGAACTTAGGACCCTGTGCTTGCCAGGCAGGCATTTATTCTACTGAGCTATCTCCCTGGCCCCTCATCTTAATTTCTTGACCTAAAGGTTTCTGGATCATGCGAGCTAACAAATTAAACCAAAAATTGGAATAAGAAGAGACCGTTGTCACAAATTCTAAAGGTATTTTATTTTCAGCATGATACTGGTACAAAAAAGAGACAAGGATAAATGGAATAAAATAGAGCATGCAGGAACAACTATACATATATTTAATCATTTGATTTTTTGACAAAGGGGCCAAAAACATGCACTGGAGGAAATACAGCCTCCTTAATAACTAGCATTGTAGAAAACTAACTATCCACATGCAGAAGATTGAACTTAGACCCATATATGTATCTCCACCATGTACTAAACTAAAATAAAAGTATAACAAAGAATTAAATGTTGAAACAGGAATGCTATTATGGTTTGTGTCCAGTTGTCCCCCAAAGCCTCATGCAGTCGTGGGGAGACTTCTAGAATTTGTGATTAACTCATGATCGTTTTGGATTATGGATGTGAATACTACACCCAGTCTGGGGCAGATAGCCTTAATGAAACATAAGAGAGACAGGCTTGCTCTCTGCTGCCATTGTTGCTGCTGCTCCTCCCATTGCTTTTTTACTTTTTGACAACACCATGAAAGATTGCTTTGTGCCATGTGCCACTCTGCCTTGGAGCCAGCTGAATATGGACTGAAACCTCCACTGACTGTGAGCTACATAAAATCTTCCTTCCTTTATTTTGAGTGTTGGATATTTTGTCTCAGTAATGAGACAGGAGTAATTGAACAGAATTTGATATCAGAGAAGTGGGGTCATTGCTGTGACTAAACCTGAACATGTGGATTATGAACTTGGGAATGGCTTATGGGAAGAGATAGGAAAGGTTTGGAGATGTGGCCCACAAGGGAAGATCTGGATCAGCTTTGACTGTTTTGTATGGGAGATTCTGGTCAGAGCTCAGAAGAACAGAAGGCTGATAGATATCCTGCCTGTAAAGACCAAGCGGGGGAGGCTCCTACTGGGAAGAAGAACAGTGTTGGTTGGGGTTGAACTCTGGATGATTTATGTTACAGTGTGGCAGGAAGTTTCTCTGAATTTTTATTGGATCTATAGACTTTGACTGAGACTGAGATTAAGCATGATGGAATGATTAACCTGGCAAGAGAAATGTCAAAGCAGCCAAATATTGAGGCAGTGGTATGGTTATTATTGGGACTTTTAGCTAAGATTTATATTAAGAATCAGGAGCAAATAGCCCAGCAGGATGATTTAAAATGTGAATTTGGCCATAAAGGAAGCTCCAATAAAGCTGTATAATGTAAAGATAAAGGTTGGAAAATCTCCATTGTGGAGAAGGAATAAGATAATTGAAAGGATGACATGAAGGCATCACTGAAGGCAGCAGGTCTCCACCTTTGCAACCTCAAAATTTCAAGGGAGAGAGACTTTGCCTTGGTGAAAAAGCTGCAGAGCCTGATGTTCCAGAGCAGTGGTGGAGGCCACACCAGGTTCTGGAATGGCACCAACATGGACAATTTGTTTCTCAGAATCAGAGTCAAAATGCTCAGTGATTCAGGCACTCAACTTCTACATCCAAGAGAGAACAAAGCCTGGCTACTGCTCCACCTGGCAGCAGGCCTTGGCATCATACATGTGGTATTGGTTGTAGGCATATTCACATGAAGGAGTTCTGAGGTTAAGAAGGCTTCCACCTAGATTTCAGAAGAAGGACTGGGAGGACAGGCAGTGTGCTCCTGAGAGAGAAGTGTGTAAAGCTGTGAGTCAGAAATCTATTTAGTAGAAATCACAGAAATTTAGAAAATCCAAGAACATGGATCATCTAAGGGAAACTGCAATGAGGGAGCAAAGCCAGCCTAAGAGAGAAGGCATGGGAGCTACCACCAAGAGTGCCATAGAGATGGAGCCACATGGACTTAATGTTGGCACTTTTGGATTTTGGATTTGCTTTGGCACCAGTGCTTTGTATCTCCTTGTTTGTACCTTTTGTAATGGTAATGTTTATATTGTGCTATTGAATGTTGTAAGTGTTTAACTTTTCATTTGTGCAAGGGCTCACAGCTAGGAGTTTGCCTTGGATTTTGGAGAAGACTTGAGCCTTGGGCTTTTCACCAGTGCTGAATTTTTTTTTTTTTTTTTTTTTTTTTTTTTTTTTTTTTTTTTTTTTTTTTTTTTTTTTTTGCGGGACTGGGGTTCGAACTCATGACCTTGCACTTGCCAAGCAGGCACTTGTGCCACAGAGCTATCTCCCCAGCCCCACCAGTGCTGAAATTGTTGGGACTTTGGCAACTCTTAGAGATGGACTAAAATGCCTGTTTCATAGAGGAATGTACATGAGTCTTTGGGGGTGCAGGGGCAGAATGTTATGGTTTATGTCTTGCTGTACCCCCAAAGCCTCATGCAGTCATGGAGCAGACGTCTAGAGTTTGTGTTTAACTCATGATCAGCTGGAATTTTGGATGTGAGTGCTGATAGATTATGGGTGTTAGTACTACACACAGCCTGGGGCAGATACCCTGAATGCAACATAAGGAGGCAGACTTGCTTTCTGTTTCCATTGTTGCTGCTATGCCTCTTATTGTTCTTTTGCTTTTTGCTGCTGCCGTGAATTGCTGTCCTCTGCCAGTGCCACTCTGCCTTGGAGCCAGCTGAGTATGGACTGAAACCTCTACTGACTGTGAGCTAAATAAACCTTTCCCTCTGTCATTTTGGGTGCTTAGTATTTGTCTCAGCAATGAGAGAACTGTAACAGAGACAAATACATAAACTGTCATAAGATAATAATAGGTAAAAGTTGATATAATAGACAAGGGAAAGGACTTTCTGGACAAAATCCTGGTTGCATATTGAGATAGTATCAGTGATCAACAAATGAGACCATATCAACTTAAAAACCTTTTCCACAGAAAAAGAGACAAACAGCACAACCTACAGAATGGAAAATACATTTTGCCAGCTATTCCTCAGAAAAGTAATCACAAACATATATAAAGAGTTAAAAAAATTAGCTTCCCTCAAATAAAAGAGCTAAACCAAATGGACAAATAAAATGAATTGGTACTTCTCAGAAGAAGTACAAATATCCAGTAAACACATGAAAAAGTATTTAGCATCATGGCCATTAAAGAGATGCAAGTAAAGCAACACTGAGATACCATCTTACTCTAGAAAGGATGGCTATTACCAAGAAGTCAAACAAAAAGAAATGAGGATGCGAGAAAAAGGAGATCTTCTACATTGTTTATGGGAAATAATATTTTTACTTAAAAGTCTCCATTGTCAAATAAGTTTGGAAAATCAGCTTCGCATGTCTCTTCTTGGTGTGTTCTAAGTATACTACACTAGAAAATCCAAGAATTCCTAGGGTAAAGAAATAAATTTAGATTTTACTTAACCCAATGTGTCTCAAAGAACATTTTTCATTTCTTATATGATACTAATTAGTAAATGTTTTGTATTTTAAAGTGCAGATTAGGAAATGCTGTTGTACTGGTCCCCAGTTTTTGTTAACTTAATATTTAAATTCTTAATATCCAAAATAAGAAACATGCCACATACTCATGCTATGAGTCTTATTTATTTCAAATAACATAGATATGTAAAAAAACCCCAAAATTTTTCTCAAAGAAGCTATCCTTTTGTTATTTATAAGTGTACTTAAAGTTTATAATATATACTTTTTAAAATAAAATACAATAACAGAATGATAAAATGTGAATTTATATTTCAAGTATTTCTTCTTTTAGTATATGTGCTGTTGAGGCTAACACATTTCTTGTATTTTTAATTATCTATTCTTTAATTAAAATATTCATTTAGTAAAAACATTAGTAGCATTTTAATACTGAATATATATTTTATTATTCAAGGGAATAAAAAGATTAACACAAAGGGTTTTGTTTTGTGTTTCTATTAATAGAATCAGAGCCATACAATATTATAGTAACAGCAAGGACTACATTATTGTGGTCATTGACTTTTTGGATAGCCCTTTGGCTAAAGCACTTAATGACAGAGAAGTTCCAATATATTTAAAGAATTTGTCTACCTGCTGACCTACTTGCCCATCTACCTATTTCTATACATCATCCATCTACCTAATATATTGTGTTTATCTAATACAACATATGACAACTTGTTAAATACACTGCTTCCTATTCCTATCTCTGAGTTTCTGCAGATCTATAGGCTAAGAAAAAAATACTAGTTCTCAGGTGCAAAGGCATCCTAAAGTGAAGTGCCAGGTCACGTGTAGGACTTTCAGGGTGGACTGTGGCAGTATTGTTTCTGCTAGCATTACCTGTTGCTTACCTGTGTCAAGCTCTGTTAAGAGGAATAGGAAACTCATCAGGAAGTGCCTTGGCCAGAGAAGTGCTCAGGGGCTCATTCCAGGATAGGCTTGCTGCAGCTATGGAGACCTGGGTTGGGGTGAGGCAGGTCACAGCACATTGCCTCTGTGACTGCTCTTTGGCACCATTTTGCAGAGACTTAGCTAGTCTGGCTATGGGAAGGAACACTGGATGTAATCAACAGCATAGAGAAAATAACCCATGAGAAGACCTGGTTTTGATGAAGACAATGAAGAATCTTCAAGAACAAATGAGAAGCTGCCCCTGCTTCTCATGTACTATGTAACTCAATGCTGTGAGGGAGCATGGGTGTCCCTTGCCTTAGAACTTGACATTCACTTATCCAGGACCCTAGAGTAGAGAAAATCGGATGGGAACCAGAGATGTGAGGTGTGTGAGTATCAGCCCATAGCAACATGGGGGCAAGCCAGCCCCCATGACTTCAGGACCTCAGCATGCTGTAGCTTCATGCCCACCTTCTGTATTGAGTGAAAAATGTCTCTGTGGTTAACCTCAGTTCAGAACCATATGAAGAAGGGAGTTCTGAGAACTACAGTGCAAAGTCTCCACAGAGACCAAAACTTGATAGTGAAGGTATCTTTGAGAAGAATGTCCATGGGCCATCCCCCACATAGAGAACTTCCTCAGGTGACGTTTCCAAGCGCTTCTGAGAGGGCTGGGCATGTAGACCCAGGAGCTCGGGCACAGAAGAACTGAGCATCTGCCAGGAGAAGAATTAGGAGTGAGATGCCATCGCCTCTGTCTGTTGGCATGTCACCACAACAGGCTGCTTAGAAAGTTTGGCATGACCAGTGTGTGTTAGTATCAGGACAGACCTGTTTCCTGTAAGCCAGGCACGGCCCCTTGTCTGCATTACCTTTTTGTTGCTGGGATACAGTACCGGGCAGCATCAGCCTGGAGGAGGAGAGCTTTACGTGGGAATCATCATTTCTAGAAGTTTCAGCTGGCTTTGGGCAGAAACAACACAGAAAAAGGGTCTGGTGGAAGAAAGCCCTTCACATCATGGTGATCAGGAAAGAGAGAGGGGGGAGGGGAGGGAGAGGAGGGGAGAAGACAGGAGAAGAGGGGAGAGAGAAACAGAAACATGTATGTCCTTCTAGGTCACACCTTTTTTTTTTTTTTTTTTTTTTTAACCAGGTCCATCTCCCAATAACAAGTCAGCTATCTTTGTTCCATAGTTCAAACATCTTCCAAAGCACCATCTATAAGCACATAAGGCCTTTGAGAGCATTTTTTTTTAAACATTCTTGATTCAAGCCATGATAGCCCTGCAGGAGAATGCTGGTACTGAGTGGTGTTCAGTAAATAATTGTTGAATAAATGAAAATGTTTTACTCAAGGTCTTCCCAATAGTCAGTCTTCTCGTCTTCCTTAGTAAGAGCAGCCTGACTTCACTTGGAGTGGCCAATTCTCCATGCAGGTTCTACATGCCCTTTGTATTAAGATATGACTAGGTTTGGGGTGCTGTGGGGAACTTTCTGGAGGCTGCTTAAGGAGAGCAGACTCAGCTGGAAGGGTCCCAGTTAGCCGTTCCAAGTGGATGGGATAGATCCCAGTGAGTAGCCATTTTGGAGCAGAAGGTAATATTCTGGAGGAAAGCTACGAGGTAAAATCCAGTATTTACTAGTTCTTCCATAGCACCAGAGTTAAGGAATATGAATAGTATCCTCCTAGATGTTTTGTTCACAGTGCTTAACCAATGCTGTATTTGGGGAGTAGAAAAGCTGTTATGAGACTACCAGTACTGAAAGCTAGGTGCGCTAAGGGTCTCCATAAAAGCAAGTAGGTTTTGAGGGTAGGGATCCAGATAAAAAGCTGGATCTATGGGCCCTAAGCAGATGAGGAGCAAATTGAAAGACTAAGAATATAGGTCGTGGACTGAACTGCTTGTCCAGAAAGCTCAAGAAAGTAATTGTAAGAAATCACTGGAAAGAGACGGTAAATGTTCACATCCAGTCCAGGTCTCGGATAGTTGCTTCTCCCAGATAATTAACAACCTGTGTGCACACAGGGACAGGGCGTTCTTGGTCCCATTTTAGTCAGAACGTGTAGTAAGTATCAGGAAATGATATCATTAATTTTGCTTACATTCACAAAAAAATCCAACTGCTCTTGCATAAAAAAGAAACAAAACAAAACAAAACAAAACAAAACAAAACAAAAACAGTCTGTTTTAATCTTTAAAGGGCAAGATAGTTCAAATTGAAAAACTTCTGTCTCTGTAGTTCTGGCCAAGGTATAGGAGATAGAAAGAGAAAGAAAAGAGAGGGAGGGAGAAAGAAATAGAGGAAGAGAGGGGAGAGAAGAGGAGATGCAGGTGCCTCTCAGTTGATCTTCCTTTTCTCACCCTTCCTGGCCCTTCCTTTTCTTCTCATTGTTTCACCTTCCTTTTGATTTGGTCCGTGGTTCCCGACCAACGAAAGAAGTAAAACATGCTATGGTGACATCTGTGATTCTATTTCCCTGTGCAGGACATGTAGGAGAACAGCCCTTGGCAGGGCATATATCCCTCACTTGACAATCTAAGCCTATGGAGCAGGGACATTGTCGAGAAACAAACTGTGTATCCAAGCTTGTCCTGGCTAGGGAGACCTTAGTGGGACCAGTTACAGCCGGTTCATCCAATCTGGTTAATGACACTACTAAGATCGACCACTGTGTCTCATCTTTATTTGAAAATGGCTTGAATGGAGAGTTTCATCTGCATTCTTAAAGTTCTCACAAGGGTTTGCAGGCAGTGGTTTTCTGTTGGTGTGAGCCTTCAGCCACTGTCTGCGCTTTGCTGGGCTGCTTTTCCTCAGTCAGCTCTGACAGATCTGAGGATGTGAAGTCAGCAGAAGCGTGGCTCTCAGGGCCTCGCTGAATTCCCCATCAAGCATTTCCACAGGCAGCAGCATCTTTGCAGGGCTCAGCATTGCCAAGACAGGAGGACGGGGAGGAGGGAGCAGGGCGCATAATTCCGGAGCCCAGCGCTGCCAGCCCGGCTGTAATAAAGCTGTCTGTTAGGAAGTTATCTTTCATATACAATTGCTTCCCCTAAGCTCTTAAGCACATTAACTGCACCTGTAATTATACAGACCTCAGAAAAATGCATAAAAGCTGACTTCTTAGCCAGACTAAATAAAACTGCAGTCTCCTTCATATCCTCTGCTGCCTCCTTTTTCTTAACACGAAGGGGGAAAAAAAAGAAAAGGGAATGAAAGCAACGAGAAGAGGTAATTGACCATTAGAGTGTTGCTCATAAGTGAACTTTGTCTCTCGTTTACAGCATTAATTTTGCACCGTGCGTACCCCACTTGACGTGGTTCCGAGGATGGAGAGCAGGCAGTTGGCTGCCGATTTACATTTCAGAGTGTGTAGGTGAAAAAGCAAGCGTCACCTGCGGACTTTCCCTTGGACTGTCAGTGATAGTGTTGCGCCAGGGTGAAGCGCATGTACGATTTTTGCACGGTGTTTCTCCTTCCCTGGCTGACCCACTTCTTGCATTTGACTATTTGTACCATTTGGTGCTAATGAGCCTAAAACCCCTGCTAAGTTTCTTCTTTATACCATACTGATCTCCTCCTCCTCTTTCTCCCCCAGCTCTTTCTTGGATATTTTAGGGGCTAGAGAGAAAAGACAAGTTCTATGAATCTGGCTTCGAGGGAAAATCCCTGCCAGCTGGGGCTTATCCACTGACAACAGGGCGCGCAGGTCTGGTCCAGTGGCCAGATAGTTCTCAAATCAGGCGAAGGGAGATGAGGGGCAGTGACTTAGCATTGCCCCCTTCGGAACCTGCTATAATATGATCCATTCTTCTTACAGTGTCAGGAGAATTAATTGGCTGATAATCCACAGGAGCTGTTCAGATTGCCTACAGTTTATTTTATGAGTCCTCCAGGATCAATTTCATGTTTGAATGACTACTCCTATCATATATTTACATACACAGTTGTCCTTTGTGTTCAGAGATGACTTGGTTGCCTTTTTGCTCCCCAGGCATATTCTTCCTGGAGAAGAAAGGTGGAAGTGTTACCCAAAGCTCTTTTGGAAATTACCCACTATTTGCCTGCACTTGATTTGCAAATATATCTGTACTAGCTGGGGAAGGAACCAAAGACATGAAAAGGTGGAGCCCTGCCTCAGGGCGTCTTATAATCTCCTTGGAGGAAGAGCGACATATAACGAAGTGGGCCAGGAGCAATCGCAGAGGACATATGCAGAAGAGCAGGGTGAGGAAGTGGGCATTGGAAGGGATTCCTAGTCCTACAGGGGCTAGCTCTTGACAGGAGGGAGAGTCTCGGCTTCTACGCAAACCAGGGACGCACTGTTTACTGCAGACAGCTCACAGCCCTGCACCTCTCTTGCCTTGGGTTAGGCCTTTCTTTTAAAAGGCCTTGGTCCTCCTAGCTGACATAAGAGAGGCTGTGGCGACCCTGGTCTTCAGCAGTCGGCTGTGTGAAGGGTGCCAGTGTAACACTGTAACTTGAGAGGGTGTGAAGTCTGTTGCTTGGAGAGTGGCTAGAGCAGGAAGTCAGAAAAAGGGCAGGGGGTGCTCTCAGGAGTCTGGGGCCGGGGCACCAGGGAGAGGGGCAGGGTAGGAGGTGCCTGGTGTACCAGGTAAAGACTCCTGGAGGAAAAGCAGGGAAATGGGGTTTGGGGGATATTTTGCTCCTTGTGTATCAGTGTGAGGGGCCCTTGGGGTCTCTTTTAGCGTGACCAGTAAAAATGCGGCTTGGCAAGGGTTTTCAGGGTTGGCTTTAGGCCTCTGGTTCGTCCCTGTGGCGGCAAGCCAGGGAGCACTGGAGGGAGGCAGGCTGCTCCAAGGCCCTGCTGCTTCTCAGGGCAGGAGCCATGTGACTTTCCCTGTTCAGACGTAATGTTGGAGCAGAGAAAGAAGGGAGGGAAGCAAACTCCTTGAAGGGTTGACGGTGTGGCGGATGCCCTGTGACGCTTGCACTTTCCTTTGCTGAGGAGGTGAGTGGGTTTGTAGGCTCACCACTCATCCAGTCTTCAGTCATTCCTCCTTTAGATAGCAAAGCAGACAAAATTCCTGACAAAGACCCCGAAGAGCTCCCATTTCAGCAAAGAACGCTTCCATTGTTAGAGTTGGATTGCATTGTCCTTCAGTTTTGACCCACTTGGAGAGCATTCCAGTATGGCTGAGGCCTCCTACCCATCGTTGACGAAGTTACACTGGCCAGGGTTGGGACCAAGAGGCTCTATGCATAGCTCCCAGACGCAGGTCCAAACGGGCTGTGCGTCTCCATCTCCTGAAGTTCTTATTAACCATGCAGAATTTTGGTCCCTTACCCAGTACAGTAGGCTTCCCAAGATCAAGGGTAGAGTCAGAGAGCATGGATTTTAAAAATAAGTTAAACTAAATGTCATAAATGATTGTTTTTGTTCATTAGGCTTTCACTGAACAGATACAGCAGAAATCTAAAGCTGTGCTTTCAGCCTGTTCTCCGTTCTTGCCTCTTCCTGCTGAGTTTGGTCTATGTGTATCCAGACTCATTTCTGGGAATTCATATATGTAGATTTGTACTAATACACAACAAATAGAGAGTTAGGGTTTTTGGAGCCAATATGTTTGCTTCCTGTTGTGTGGCGCAGCATCATAGTGACATTTTGGTGGGGGTGACTTCACTCCTGCGTCCTCAGGGCCTTCAGATGTTCCCTGTCTGGCTCAGTTCCCTTGACTTCTGTCTTAGTCATTTTCTCTGTGGTGAGACACAGTACTACACACCCACAGGTTAAAGAATGAGAGGTTTATTTTAGCTCAAAATTTCAGAGGTCTTAGTCCATGTATATGGTTGGTGAGCCCCAAGGAGAGATAGCATGGTGGGAGAGCCTACTGAGGAGGAAGTTTCCCTTGTGACTGTGGCTAGGAAGCAGAGAGAGAAGGAGGAGCTAGACAGGGAGCTCCGTCCTGCACTGCCGAGCTGCTCGAGCTGCTCGCAGTGATCCACTTCTAACAACCCCCGCCTCCTCGCGGCAAGGCAGCCTTGCCTCCATCCTAACTCAGCCACACTCCACAGCTTTGCCTCTGCATGCCCGAGGCTGTGGGGCGGGGCGGGAAGGGGCTTGTCACACCCAAGCCACCACAGCCTCTCATTCCCAGCTTCAGCTTCCTCCTGGCCCTCAGGACTGGCCCTTGAGCGAGCCCAGGGGACCGCCTTCTCCTGCCACTGTGGGCTCCAAGGTAGGACCTTCTTTTATCCCAGAGCCTCTCTGTGGTCTGGCCTACCAAACTGTCTTTTACTGCACAACAGGGGTAGTTTGATTACATAGACACCTTCACCTTAGGAGAGCAGTGTGTTGTCTGAGGTTATCTTCTTCCTGAAGAGTCCCATTGTGTGTTTATGTGTGTGTGTGTGTGTGTATGTGTGTGTGTGTGTGTGTGTGTGTGTGTGTGTGCATGTGTATGTAGAGCCAGAGTCTTTCTCTTTGCATAATTTTGCTAACATGTTCTAACCATCCTCTAAACAAACAAATGGAGTTATCTAGGGTGTATACTTACACAGACAGAAATGACAGCGGATGACCAAGTTTCAAAATGTTGCCCCTGTGCATCTCAAAAATATGCTGTTAGGGGCTGGCAAGCTGGCCCAGCAAACTAAGTGTCTACACTGGCAAGCGCAGGGACTGGGGTTTGATTTGCAGTCCCACAGGCTGTGCCGGCCCTGTCCCTGGGGTGTGCTGATCCTGGTGACCGAATCTGTGCATGGTGGCACATGCCTGTAATCCTAGTGCTGGGGAGGCTGAAAACAGGAGGATCACTATGAGTCTGAGCTGCATAGTGAGACCCTGTACCAAATACATAAAAATGAATAACAAACAAACAAACAAAAAATCCTCTCCCCAGTATTGCTATTCATTTTGTGTGGGTTGTGTGACTGGCAGTCAAAAGCCAGCTGTATTAGTTACTTTTTGCTCGTTGCTGGGACAAATACCCGACACTCAAAATGAAGGAAAGGTTTATTTAGCTCACAGTTCGTAGAGGTTTCAGTCCATATTCAGCTAGCCCAAGGCTGAGTGGAGCAGGGTGGAGAGCATCCAGTTCATGGAGGCAGAACAGCAGCAAAATGGCAGCAGAGGCAGCCAGTCAATCAGGGCAGCAGAGCAGCAGCAACAGCTAGAGCTCCAGTCTGTCTCTCTGTCTCTCT